>JAJOOS010010533.1:0-16046 GCA_029582725.1 Solanum chiquidenum
AATTTTTCTCATGCTTCAACAATTTTATTGAGTATACTGTCGTCTTGTTTATCATTTTTATATTATTAATAATTAATAATAGGCATGAAAATAATAGTACTCGGCATGAAAAACGCTACCCCTGCAGCGATGTGTAAGGAGAAAAAAATTCTGACTTAAAATCGCTGCCACAGCAAAAAATAATTTTTTTTTTACAATGGCAGCAATTTTTACTAATTAAAAAAAAAAAAAAATTAACAAGATTTTTAATAAAAAATTTTTTTTTTTTACAAAATCGCTGCCACAGTAGCGATTTTTAATTAAAAAAAAGAAAAATTTTTTTTAGATGAAATCGCTGCTTGGGCAACGATTTTGCCCTTTTGGTTAAAAAAAAAAGTGATATGCCCTTTTGGAATTTTTGACAATTTTTTTTTCCCTTTAGGCTCCGGACTCATGTTTTCTTCCACCTAGATTTTCTATAAATTGAATTTTAGTCATTCTTCAACCAAACAAATTATCAATTTGGTGCTTGAGTACACTATGGTTAGCTTTCAAGCTATTCTTGTTTTCATTAGTTTTTTCTTTTATGTTAATCAATGTGTAAGTGTAGATGAGGTTCAATTTTACCAAAATTATTATCAAAAATATGGAGGTGACCATATAATTGTTACTGACCAGGGAAAAGAAGTTTGCCTAATGATGGACCAATATACAGGTTTTGTTATTAATTATTTAATTAAATATCAATCTCTAGCTCTATCAAATTCATATAAATAATAACAATATAATATATTATGACTCATTTTGTTGAATTCAGGTTCTGGATTTATCTCTAATCAACATTTTGGTTCCGGAGATTTTAGCATCGACTTAAAGATACCAAACAAGAACAGTACAGGAGTAATAACAACATTCTACGTACGTACATTTTTTTGATATATATATGTATGTATGTATCTGTAAACGATTAATACATTTATCTTCTTTTTTAAAAATAAAACTAGCAAGTACTTAATCAAATGGATGGATGCAATATCACAGAAGCAAGCAACAGTCAGGGGTGGCTCAATAGAATAAGTGATTTAAATAAAAACCTTAATAACATGCTTTAAACTTACTGATACAATTAGTAAGGTATATATAAGACAATATTTTTCAACCTTAACACAAGCTTATAGCTTCATTATCAAAGTTGTATACATTTTTATGAATCTTAACGATGAATATATAACCTATTTGAACATATATATATAAATATAGTTGTCTCTGTTTAATTAATCGATTTGATGATTGAACGTTTACAGTTAACGTCACTACCAATTAATGGAGATCCTGGAATACGTCATGATGAGATTGATTTTGAGTTTCTTGGAGGAGATGGAAAATATACATTAAATACAAATATATTTGCAAATGATGGAGGAAGTAGAGAGCAACAATTCAATCTTGAGTTTGATCCTACAACGGATTTCCATACATATCGAATTCTTTGGAATCAATATCATATCGTGTAAGTATTTTTAGTCTTTAAGTTATATACATCGTCAGTATAATATATATTTGTTGTTTTAACATTTTTGTTTACTTCTTTGAAGATTCTATGCGGATGATGTTCCAATAAGAGTTTTTAAGAACAATACTAATTATGGAGTGAATTATCCAACAAACAAAATGCACATTGAAGCAACAATATGGAATGATACAAATTGGGTTGGAGAAGTAGATTGGAGCCAAGGACCATTCAAAGCTTATTATCGCGATTTTTCGATAAATGGATGTCAATATCAAGAATCAAATCCTCAAGAATGTTATAGTAATAATTATTATTGGAATACAATTACGAATCTTAGTCCAGATGAAGTTCAGAAATATGAAGATGTGAAGGCAGAACAAATGACTTTTAGTTATTGCATGAGGAACAATAGTATAAATTTTCCGGAATGCATGTTAAATTGATGATGATTTTATAATACTAATAAAATTATCTACGTAATGAATGCTTGAAAATACGATCTTGACTAATGCTAACTGATTACGATAACAAATTACTAACTAATGTGAGTACTACAAATTCAGCTATAAGTACAACTCATGTGCTAGCGCCGTTCAAGTTGGATGTGCGGGTATATATCACTACAACAAATTTAACTATCAAGAACAAAAGATTTTACCGCTTTAATAAATTCGTCCTTAAATATGAGTCACTAAAAGTATAAAAAAGAAATTTGTCATAAAAAGTGTAATTTTTATAAATGATAGAATGATTTTGTCAACATCAAAGTCAACACCAATTAGGAGATAATTAAGAGACTAAGAGTCCGTTTGGATTGACTTAAAAAAATAGTTTTTAAATTGAAAATAAAAAGTTGAGGGAGACCTACTTTTGATTTTTGACTTCTTTTAAGTCAATTTTTACCTTGTCAAACACTTTCTAACTTATTTTAAGTCATTTTAACTTATTTTAAATTATTTTTTACTTTGCCAAACACTTCCAGAAGTAAAAAAATAACTTTAAAATAGGTTTGACCAACTTTTAAGCCAATCCAAACACCCTCTAATTCAATGACGTCTTTTTAAGTTGATTCATCCAACAAATAGTAAATTGGGAGTAAAGTCCATATATACTACTTCCTCCTGTTCGTTCATTTTTATTTGTTACTGTTTGACTTGATACACTAATTAAGAAAATAATTATTGATATATATATTTTATCATATTATTCCTACTAATTAACGTTTAGTATTGAGTCTTGAAAAATGATATGGAGAATAGTATTTAATGTAAAGGTAAAAATGGAGAATTTTTTTTTTGTCTTTTCTTGATATATATGTCAAAATGACAAGTAAAAATGAAAATCTATTTTAGATATAAATGACAAGTAAAAATGAAAATCTATTTTTAAAAACAAGTGAAAAGTAAAAATGAACCGATGGAATATTGTATAGTTCCAAAAAGTTATATTAAAAAATAAAGAGCACAATTTTGATATTTTGTATAAAAATTGGAAGTAAATTAGACTTTAGAAAATTTTATAACAACTCTTAGAAAACCCTAGCCTCTTGCCTCTCCTATAAATACTAATGATGATTTATCAGTACCTCCCATTCTCAATGCAACTTAGCATGTGTTGAAAAATCACAGTCTCTTCGTGAATTCTTCAAAATTAAATTCACAATACATTGAGCTGCGTTTCCAACATGAATTCTTCAAATTAAATTGTAAGTTTTCCTTTTCATTGTATCTCCCTAATGTGTCATCATGATGTTGTATCCATTTATGTTTTGATTCTTAATCCTTATATGTCCAAATGTGTGTTTAAAAATAAAATATCAACACATGATTCCAGTTTAATTTTAGTTTTAGTTATAGTATCTGGATTTTGATATAAGTTTATTTGACTGATGTTAAAATGAAATTAAATATTTTAAATCATAATTTTTATGTTAAATCTAAAAGTCTCTTTTTAACCTTGAATAAGTGGTCAAATCAGCATTAAATGAAGAGTATGAAATTCATTTTTTCCCCAATCTGACTTTAAAAAAAAGACTGGGTGACGAGAGAGAGTTACTCGGATGGTAAGCACCCCTCACTTCCAATCCGAAGATTGCGAGTTCGAGTCACCAAAGGAGCAAATGGGGTGTGAGATCCTAGAGAGGATTAAAAAAAAAGTGGGTATTAATTTCATCAACTTTAAGTATCATCAGTAAAATATTTATTATAAATATGTAGAGTACTAAATTTGATCAATTTTAAGTATCATTGATTAGTTGCAAATTTTATTTTGTGGTTTTTTTTCTTTTTCAAGATTTTAATTATTTTGGAAGTCTTTAAGTTAGTATTTTGTGAAGCTTACCTGATAAGCACTTGTGGGAGATTCTAGAGCTACTTGAATTAATTATACATTGACTTGCTTGAGGTAATTAACTTACTGCTACATATATAGATCGGGTTGCTTCGGAGTTTTCAAATATATAATCAAATTATTTATGTTGAATTTTTAAATCTATATATCAAATCAAATTATTAAGGATTTTTCAACCTCGGATTTTTTTTTGGGATTTTTGGATTTCCCCCCATAAAGTATTCATATAAATATGTATGTTATTAACGTGTGCTTCAAATATTTCTTTAGTCCTACCAAAATATAACTATCTAACGTGCTTCTTAAGAAAAATAGACTAATATATTCAACAACAAAAAAAAATGTCGCATAAAACAAATATTGCAAATTAATTATAAGTCATAATGAAAATAATCATAATTTAAAAGTACTAAATCATGCTAAAATAAGTCTAATAAGTATTAATTATTCATTAAAGAAAAACTATAATTAGGTTAGGTATCTTGATTGTCTGAGTCAATGTAAACTAAAATAAAATTATTGTCATTCATAGTATTGAATTGATTTTTTTGTAAACATTATTAGTATTAATTTGATTTTGATTTGAACTTTATTAGAGTTAGTAATATTTATGGACTATGACTTTTATTGGACCATTCAAAATTCTAAGTTTCAAACTTGAAATAATATGTAAAAAGATAAAATTATCAAAACGTGTAAGAAATATTTATAAATTATGTCAAAGTAAATACTTTTATATATAAAATAAATTTTAAAAATTGTAAATATATTGTCGAATTGGATCAAAAACTGAATCAAACCACAAAAATCGAGTCAAACTGGAAAAAATATTCGACTAGTGATTTAGTTTGATATTGATTATTTTTTTGACTACACTTGAGTTGATTTGGGTTTAACTAAAGTCAACAGGAGATCAATATAACCAACCCGACATTATATATATATATATATATATATATATATATATATAGTTTAAAATTATTTTATACATAAAAGTATTTACTTTGATATTATTTCTAAATAATTCTTATACATTTCATAGTTTTTATACTTTAAAATATTATTTCAAGTTTGAGACTTAGAATTTTGAATGGTCCTATAAGGGTTATAGTGCTTAGATGTTAGTAATTCTAATAAAGCTCAAATATAAATCAAATTAATACTAATGTTAATAAAAAAAATCAATTCAATACTAAACATGACAATAATGAATACTTGTTCTTTAGTTTTACCTTGGTTTAGTCAATTAAGATGTGTAACCTAATTTTAATTTATCTTTAATGTTTAGTCATATAATTAATAATACTTATTAGACTTATTTTAGCATGATTTTGTACTTTTAAATTATGGTCATTTTCATTATAACTTATTAATTTGTAATATTTATTTTATGCGATTTCATTATTATTTTTTGTTGAATATTTTAGTGTTATCAATCATCTCATATTTTAAGTTATTTTCTTAAAAAAAAAACATTAGATAGTTGTATTTTGGTAGATCTAAAGAAATATATACTTGAAGCACAAGTTAATTATATGTCTGTATGAATTCTTTATCGGAGAAATCTGAAAAACCCAAAAAAAACTCTAGATTGGAAAACTCAAATTTTATTAGTTTGATTTGGTTCATAGATTGAAAAATCCAATACAAATTATTTGTTATGATATTTGAAAACCCCAAACTATGCAAAGATGAAAATATGTTCTAAGATTTGTGCAGATATTGAGTCATTTTTTATTTTTATTTTTGGTTTCTCACCAAATATTTAGTATCTATATTGAAGCCCGATTAAATTTGAATTCCATCAAAAAGTCTCACATTGGGATAAAAGTGCTCCCTAACAAAGTGACTCGAACCCGAGACCTCTTGATTAAGAATGAAGGAGTACTTACCACAGCCCTTATTGGTGAGATATTGTATCATTTGATACAAATATATATAGAATAAATAAAGAATATCGACCCATGTCATTATTTGTTGGTTTGAATAATCATAGAGAAGTAGTTATATTTGGCTTGAATAATCATGCATTTGTCATTACAATATACAATTATTCTCAATAAACTAATAAAGGTGTGCTTCTTGTGATAGTTTAATTTGCTACCAAGAAGATAGACTTTTAACCTTTTTTTCTTTATTTAATTTACTATTAATTTTTTTTAATTACTAATAGTTTTTTTAATCCAAATTCTTGACTATTTGTCATAACTTAGTACAAATGTATCCAAGACATGCACGTGAGTTGTTGGATTTTGGTTTTTCTGTCCACATAAGTAGCAGTGAACTGAAAAAGATTGTCCAATAACAGTTTCTATTAAACAATAAAACTTTATGGGGTCATGTGTCAATTGTCATACTCTTTTTGTTTGATTAACCATGTGTTATGCTCAAAGACTCTTTTAAGTATTGAAAAATCCTTTTGGCTACAATGGTAAAATAACATATTTCATAATTTATACTATGCTATTTTATTTTTTTTGATATTTTTTTAATTAAAAATTAGAAAAAAAATTAGTTTATTTTAAAATAAAAAGAATATTATAGACTTTTTAAATTTCTGACCAAATTTTCTGGTCATTTATCATTACCCTTAATTATTTATGTTTTGGCCCTACTAGCTAATTTGACTTGGAACTCAAAAATTGAGTATTTAATGAAATTATGTGGAAGTTATAAGAACTATGAGTGTAGTTGATTTTCTATTGATCACAAGGGTCTAATATTCAATCTTGCATCTCTAGAATTATGAGTTGAGGGTTGAATCTAAGTGTAGAATTTGTTGTGTTTGACATTGTATCCCATGCACATTGACATGAGGAAGTGAAAGGATATTATCTTGTTTCGAAAGTTGTTTATACCTTGATTATTGGCTTTATGAATTCAAGGAGTTGTAGTGCAGCGGTGAGACTGTTTCACCCTTAACTAAAAGTCTCGGGTTCGAGATCTGGGAATCCATGGAGTTGTTATGATAATCTTGTGGATTGTTTGTAAATTAAATCCCTTTTCTATAAGTGTGTGACTCTATTTGCACAATATATTTTGCCTATGACCTATGCATATTTACTATGTAATTCATCTTGGAGTCTTTTATAAGTCCTTTAAATTAAAAGGCTTAATATTAAACAATGATAATATGTAGTCATATATATTTCTTCCAAATAATCCAATAGCAGAGCCGAGGGTCTATAAGAAATAACAGTTCTACCTTCTATTCGCTATCATGGATTCCATTTTTGTTGTTGTAATCCAATAGCAAATAAACTTCCTTTAAAAGTATGTTATTTTACCTTACTTTTTACTATTGTTGTCATTGTCATTATTTTTTGTGCTTGGCAATAGTGACTTTTCTTTTTCCACATCTTGTGAGTTTGTTATTATGGAGGACAGATACATATAAAAAAGAATAATGGTATTTTATTACGTATATGACAAAAATAGCCAGCCTAGCAATTGGTGCTAAACAACAAATCGTGCATGCACATTAAATTTCTCGTGTTCTTTTCCTTTGGAAGATATAGTACTCTCTCCGTTTTAAAAAGAGTGTCCTAATTTGACTTGTCACGAAGTTTACGAAAATAAAGAAAACTTTTAAATTTTGTGGTCTTAGATTAAAGTTATGTCAAATGTACAAAATTGTCCTTTAATCTTGTGGCGTTAAACATGTCACGTGGAAAACTGAAATTAAAATGTTATCAAAAAAGAAAGAGATCGTTCTTTTTAAAACATACTAAAAAGAAAAGTAAGTCATTCTTTTTAAAACAAAAGGAGCAATATGTTTACTGGCAAACTGTCTTATCCCCTTTCTCTTTCTCAGCAAGTTGCCTCCCCTTATTCACAAAATGGGGTGCCACACCCAAGGTATTGTACGTTTTAGCCCGGCGTTTTTGTGCCCAACGTTTAAAATTTTGGGCCTATTATTCCTTTGGATTTTAACTCAAAAGACGTAGAAAATTTCATAGTAACTACATTATTTTAGCATCGCTGATTGAGATATAGACATTGTCATGAAGTTGTAATTGTTTATGTGATTGAAAATAAGTTATTGTTATATCATCTAATAAGTTTCAAATTTTACAAGTGAAACTCGAAGACATAATCGTTGAATTTTGTTTGTTAAATGTATTACTCCATGACAATGGCTACTTATCAACTAGATTGTCAAAAGTGGTCATTGGGTGTTATTTCTACAAAGGAAGCCTTAACGGTTGGATGTTGAACTTGCCCTTATGTGACTAGCTATTACTATTGTAACCCCAACCCGCTAGTAATATTGCTCGCTTTGGACTTAGGCATGTACGGCTTTAAAACAAGGCAATAAGGTCTGCTTAATTACTCATATATTCAACATCTCTCTTGTGTATTGTCGATATGAAACTTCTTATCTTAAGTTAGGCCTCTAGGGTGTCACATACTTGTCAACATTTCACCAGAGTTAAATTGTATGAATTTTGAGCAACATTTTAAGAAGTATTTTTTAATCATATTAATCAGGGAAGGATTGCAACTTATATTATTTTCTGTATAGTTTTCGATCAGCTAAATTTAAAATGTTGAATTAATCTAGCTAATTTCAATTTAGCTCCTAAGATCAGTAAAATTGACTCTCACGAAGAGAAACATGACAAGTAAAAGTGGTAGAAGGGAGGGAGTAACTTTCCCCTTCCATTCCGATGTGAATTTTCCGAAGGAAAATTTCACGATAAACACCCTTTCGAATTCAATCGCCAACGGTCTGTGTGATCAAGGGCGAATCGACCTAAACATTAGTTATGAATTCAACAAAATTCAACAGTTTTGATCCAAACTCTGTATTTATAGTAAAAAAATTATTAATTTAACGTGTAAATATAATCTTCTTCAAACCAGTAAGTTGTTAATTACATCATAAAATCTAAAATCCATAAACTTAAAATCCTTGATTCGCCTCTGTCCTATTATCTAGGTTATTTCCCTTTTGTTATGGGGACCATTTATTTTCTATATATTCAAGCATAGGAATCCACAGCTGTGTAACTCACACAAAAGCTAAAAAGTTATTATGACAGTGATCATAGATACAATTCCAAACAAGAGTTCAAAAGTTTATAAAATAAAGTTTCCCTAAAAAATAAAAAATAAAAAGCACTCAACTCAAAGCCTGTGATATTGCTATAAACCATATCTTCATGTGATCAACTTTCAAAAGGCACATTAAATGCCTTTGCCCAATTGCACAAAATATGCCTATATAAAACCCTATCCCTCTTCTCTCTTCATTTCACTTCCATTCTTCTATACAAAAAAATAAAATAAAATAACATGAAGATTTTCACATTATTTCTCATTTTCATCCTCCTCATACAGGTACCTAATTTTTTAGTTTAATAAACACTTATATAGTATTTAATTATTTTTCATTAATTAGTTTTCCTAATCCTAAACATAATTTCTTATTTTAGGTTTTATCCAATGCTGCTTCTGAACAGGTATTATTCGTATAATATAGTATAAAGTACAGAAATCTCATACATTTGGGGGTTAATTACATTCTATCCCGAAAGTTTTCCCAATTACAAAAGTTTTGGATTTTTCATTGCTCTCGAATATATTTATTGGTTGTCGGATAGACTAATACATTGCAAATGATATATTACTTAATGGGAGGGATGTATTCGAAAGGGAACAGAGATGTATCCGAGAGGAGATTTTTTGTAATTTTTTTAAAAGGTAGGGGAATTTTAGAAATTATGATAGCTTAAGTTGTGTATTTATGTAATTTTTCTATAACAAATAACTCGCAAACCTAATAAAGAAAGGAAAAATGTTAATTTTATGCAAACATTTCGATATGTAACGTTACATTTTGTGTTATGCAGATAGAGGCAGGCAATGAAGGTGCTCTTCACAAAACAAATCACCCAATTAAGAGGATACGTAAGTTGTACAATATTATTAATTTTGAGTTAAAAGTATTACTTGTCATCTCAATTCTATAGGTAAGATATACAAGGACATGTGCTAAAAAAAACTTTTAATATAGACCAAGAATCGATTTATGAGATTTAACTGGTTCAACTGAACCCATAACTTAAATTTAGTAAGTATATGTCAAGGATGTAACTGCATTTATGTACACGTGTGAGAGAGATATTAAATATTATTCTGAAGTGATTTTGTCGATAATCCCTAGCTAATCTGTTGTTATAAGGCTGTAGCTAAATGAGATAAGCATGGATAAAAAATTTTGTTGTTTAGTTATAAAATTTTGTCTGTTACTAATTTCTTGTTTTCTAACCGTGAAATCAAGAGAAGTTATAATATTATTTTAAATTAATTTTTACAGACTGCGGGTACGCATGTGCGAGGAGATGCAAGAAGTCGTCAAGAAAGAAGATGTGCATGAGGGCATGCAAGACATGTTGTGCAAGATGCAAGTGTGTTCCACCAGGCACTTATGGAAACAAGGAAGTTTGCCCTTGTTATGCTAGGCTTAAGACTCATAGCAACAAACCTAAGTGCCCTTAATTAATTAATAATTTTTTTAATTAAGAAAAAACAATGCATATTATTTATTAAATAAATGCTTAGATTTTAATTAATTTCTCTCTTTTTTCTGTTTTAATTCTTGGTGGGGGGGGGGGGGGTAAAGGGAATAAAATGAGAGAAATTGTTGCATTAGTGTATGCAATGCAAGTGTGCTTTTGAATATTTGATTATGACTCTATTGTTTGTGAGATAAATTAATACATATAAATATTTTATATATGTATTTTCTAGATAAAATTATTGATGCTCTTTTTAATTATTTCCCCCCCTTTATATCTAGATTACTGTCTTTTGTACCTTTCTTTGTATTCTTATATTCCAAATTTTATTGAGATGTGAATTATGAAAAGGAAAGAATAAAAATTACTTTATTAATCACTAGGTCAACATTTGTTTTAGCATTTGAAAGAGACTTTTATTGGTGGAAAATCGAGTCGAATTGTGGGTTTACTATATTAAAAATAATTTTTAACGGTAATAAATTAATTGTCGTCGCTAAATATGTTTTTTTAATTAGTAGCAATTATCGGTCTTTATAAATGTCTCTAAAACTTATAGTGACATTGGATCCAATGACATTAACTAATGTCGGTAAAGGCTTTAGCTTTTTTTAAAAAAATTGGTTTGAAAATAAAGTGTCACGATATAAAAAAAAAGTAGTCAAATATATTACTTTTCAACTTGAATGACTTTTTAAGTAAAATAACAAAGAATAAGCAATTTGTACTAATATAATAATAGTTCAGTTATCAAATAAACAAGGGAAAGAGTTTGACATATTCCTTAACTTTGTTATTTAGAGTAGATATGCATCTCATTACAAAAGTGGCTAACATATACCCCTACCGTTTCAAAAGTAACTCACATATATCCCTACCGTTATAAAAATGGCTCACATATATCGGCCTTTTAATCTAACAAAAGTGAAAAAATAATTTTTATTTTTTATTTTTTTAAAAAATAATCAACTAGGGATATATTTGATCTTTCTCACACATTAATTTTTTTTACTTCTTTGATTATCATTATTTGAGTTTCTTATTCTTATTTTTTTTTCTTTCATTCGTTAGGTTAAAATATGAAAATAAAAAGAAAGAAGTGTGAATGAAAAAGGAAAAGAAGTAAGAAAACATTTAAAATGTTGTAAAACTTAAGAACAAAAGAACAATATAAAGAGGAAGAGAAGAAGAATATAAGACAAGAGGAACACTATAAGCTAACTTTCTTTTTTTTAAGTGTATTCAACATTATTCTCAACACCACTATTTATAAGATTACATTGAGGAATACCCAAGGGTGTCATAAACATTACATTAAACCTTGAGAATTACTACACATTAAGAAGGAAATAAACCTAGGAGGTATGGTCATCCAATTAACCATATTATCAACAACATTACTATCAATAAAGGATGAAATTAACCTAGGAGTTACGGTCATCCATTTGACCACATTATCAACAACATTACTACTCATAAAGGAGGAAAATTAACCAAGGAGTTATGGTCATCCATTTAACCACCAAAATGATTTACAACACTCCCTTGGATGACCATTGATAGATAATATGCCTCGTTAAAAACCTTACTAAGAAAAAACCTCGTGGGAAAAATTCTTAGTGAAGGACAAAAGAGTACATATCTTGTAATACGCTTTGTTTGCTGCCTCGTTAAAAACCTTGCCAGAAAAATCCATTGGGATAAAACCTAGGCCAAGGGAAAAAAAGTGCAGCGCGTAGTTTACTCCTCCCGTTGCGAACATCATTTAATTTATTGGAGACAACGCATTCCAATTTTGAATACCAACTTTTCAAATGTTGAGGTTGGTAATGCTTTGGTGAACAGATCCGCTAAATTATCAATTGAGCGAATTTGTTGAATATTTATTTCACCTTTCTTCTCAAGATCATGAGTAAAAAAGAATTTTGGTGAAATGTGTTTTGTTCTATCTCATTTAATATATCCTCATTTCAGCTGAGCTATACATACAACATTGTCTTCATACAATGTAGTTGGAATATCTTTTTCCATAGAAAAGCCACACATTTCTTGAATATGTTGAGTCATTGATCTCAACCAAACACATTCCTGACTTGCTTCATGGATGGCTATTATTTCTGCATGATTTGAAGAAGTAGTAGCTAATGTTTGCTTCATTGAACGCCAAGATATAGTTATGCTTTCATATGTAAATAAATAGCCTGTTTGAGATCGAGCTTTTTGTGGATCAGACAAATATCCAACATCTGCATAACCAATCATTTTTTACTTGGATTTATCAGAATAAAATAGTCCCATATCAATGGTTCCCTGAAGATATCTGAATATATGTTTGACTCCATTCCAATGTCTCTTTGTTGGAGATGAGCTGAATCTTGCCAATAAACTTACTATAAAACAGATATTTGGTCGAGTATTATTGGCAAGATACATAAGCGCCTTAATGGCACTAAGATATGGAGTTTTCATCACCCAGAAGCTCTTCATCATTTTCTTAAGGTCGAAATGGATCTTTATGTATGTCAAGCGATCTCACAACCATCGGGGTACTCAATGGATGTGATTTATCCATGTAAAATCGCTTTAAAACCTTTTTCGTGTATGTTGATTGATGGACAAAAATTCCATTTTTCAAATGCTCAATCTGTAGGCTAAGACAAAATTTTATCTTACCAAGATCTTTCATTTCAAATTCTTTCGTTAAACACTCAACAACTTTTGAAAGCTCTTTAGAAGTGTCAATGATATTTAAATCATCAACATACACATCTATTATAACAAAATCAGATCCAAACCTTTTTATAAAATCACAAGGACAAATAGGGTCATTTTTGTACCCTTCCTTTAGCAAAAATTGGCTAAGACGATTGTACCACATTCACCCTGATTGTTTAAATCCATATAAGGATTTATGAAGCTTTATCGAACAATTTTCTTGCGAATTTTTATATGCTTCAGGCACATTGTTTGCTTCAGGAACTTTCATGAAAATATCGTGGTCTAATGAGCCATATAAATAGGATGTGACAACATCCATTAGACGCATTTCAAGCTTTTCATGAACTGTCAGATTTATTAGATACCTGAAGGTAATTGCATCCACCACAGGAGAATATGTCTCCACATAATCAATGCCAGGCCTTTGTGAAAAACCTTGTGCCACAAGTCGTGCTTTATATCTTACGACTTCACCTTTTTCATTTCATTTTCGCATAAAAACCCATTTGTACCCCCACTGGCTTGACACCTTCAGGTGTTCAAACTATTGGTCCAAAAACTTCACGTTTTTCAAATGAAGTCAATTCCGCTTGAATTGCGTTTTTCCATTTTGGACAATCATTTCTCTGTCTGCATTCATTGACAGATTTTGGTTCAAAATCCTCACCTTGTTGCATTATTTCAACAACAACATTATAAGCAAAAATATTGTCTACCACAATATTATTTCGATTCCACCTTTTTCTCATCGAGACATAACTTATTGAGATTTCTTCATTCTCATTATTTTCAATTATTTGGACCTTCTTTGTGGTGTTATCATTTGTTATGTCTAGAAGCTCTTCTTGAGCAATTTCCTTCATGGTATGATCTTCATGATCATTTGTTGCTTTTCTTTTTCGAGGATTTCTATCCTTTGAACCAATTGGTCTACCACATTTTAAACGTGGTTTAGACTCATTTGCTTTAACAATTTGTTCTACCGGGACATCAATTTGAACTGGAGCATTTGTTGCTGGAATATAAGATTTAGTAACCCTTGGAAGGTTAGTAAATGCATCTGGCAGTTAATTTGCAACATTTTGCAAATAAATCATCTTTTTAACCTCTTGCTCACATTGATTTGTTCGAGGATTCAAATGAGATAGAGATAATGAATTCCAATCTATCTCTTTTTCCAACTGCTTATGTTCTCCCCCTAATGTTGGGTATACTGATTCATCAAAATGGCAATCAGCAAACCTTGCCGTAAATATATCTCCTGTCATAGGTTCCAAATATTTGATGATAGAAGGAGATTCATACCCAACATACACCCCCAACCTTCTTTGGGAACCCATCTTTGTGCGTAGTAGTGGAGCAATTGGAACGTATACCGCGCACCCAAAAATTCTAAGATGGAAAATATTTGGCTCATGACCAAAAACCAACTGTAATGGAGAGAATTCATGATAACTAGTTGGTCTTATGCGCACCAATGTTGCTGCATGCAAAATAGCATGCCCCCATATTGAAACAGGCAACTTTGTCCTCATTTACAATGGTCGAGCTATCAATTGGAGGCGCTTAATCAAAGATTCCGCTAGACCATTTTGAGTGTGAACATGAGCAACTGGATGTTCAATTGTTATCCTAGTGGACAAACAATAATCATTAAAGGCCTATGATGTAAACTCACCAGCATTATCAAGACAAATTGTCTTCATTGCATAATCTGGAAATTGTGCTCTTAATCTTATTATTTGAGCCAACAACCTCGCAAAAGACGTATTGCGAGTTGATAATAAGCACACATGTGACCATCTTGTAGATGCATCTATTAAGATCATATAATATTTAAATGGCCCACATGGAGGATGAATTGGCCCATATTTATCACTTTGTATACGTTCCAGAAATGCAGGGAATTCAATCCTAACCTTAGCTGTTGATGGTTTAATAACCAACTTTCCTTGAGAATAAGCAGCACAAGAGAATTTCTTTGATTGAAGAATTTCTGATTCTTCAAAGTATGCCCATGTGAATTCTCAATAATTTTGTGCATCATATTATAACCGGGATGGCCCAACCGGTCATGCCAAATGATAAAATCATTAGGATTAGAAAAACCCATTGTTTACTATGGCATGTGATTCAACCATACTAATACTTGTATAGTACAATCCAGAAGAAAATGCGGGTCATTTTTCATGCACATATTTTTGCCCCAATTTTACAGTAGTAATATAAAGGTATTCAACCTTTCCTTCATTGGCAGTCTCAACATGATAGCCATTTTGGCGAATAACCTTGAAACTTAATAAGTTTCTTTGAGACTTACTAAAGTACAATGTATTTTCAATAGTTAATATCGTTCCCCCAGGTAGTAGTAAGGTCACTCTTCCAGATCCCTCAATTAATTTTGCACTACCAGATATTGTATTAACATAAGCCTTTTTCACAATCAAATTGGAGAAATATTTATTTTCTCTTAAAATAGTGTGAGTTGTAGCACTATCAAGAAGACACATATCTCCATTACTCATCTTGAACCAATTGAAGATTGGGGAATTTTATTGGAAAAACTACTTAATTAGACATACATCACTATCATATATACTAATTTTACCTCTAGTTTCAAACAATTACTTATATTACCACTTTTAAATTTTATACCATATATTTTAAAAGATACAATCAAATATACAAATTCCTTAAAAATGGGATTGATTAATTATCTTTATATTTAAACACCTAAATTAATGGTGAATTAACATTAAAAAAAATTCTCTCATCAACCATTTCTCTCTTCCAAATAAAATTCTCATTATTCATCCGTATTTATCATCCCCACCCTCACGTCTTCCACTTCTTTCACCATCTTTCTCTTCTTTCTTTCTCTCAAATTACGTTTTAATAGCAAATTATCAAAATTGAATACTGGCATTCAAAATTATATGTAGAAATTTGTAACTTTGTTTCAT
>JAJOOS010010534.1:0-40021 GCA_029582725.1 Solanum chiquidenum
AATATATATCCTTTAAATGTAGAATTTGACATATATATATATATATATATATATATATATATAACGATACCTTTTATCGAAAAATTACGTTATATATATATATATATATAACATAATTTTTCGATAAAAGGTATCCAATTGGACACCCTGGGGTAGGGGTGGCAAATGGGTGGTTTGGATCGAATTTGGATGGATTGAATATGGATTAAGTTAAAATGGATTGAATCACAATCCACTCATATAAAATATGGGTAAATATGGATTTGGTCAAATAGGGTAAAATGCCCTCTTTTTCCCCCTTCAAATTATGGTGGTTAAAACCTACAATAACTTTTATAAGAATATATTTTTAGTCCCTTAATTATATATTGATTAGGTGTTGTATTGATGCTTGTGGTATTCAACTAAGTACTTATCAAATTCAATTAATAAACAATTGTGTGGTTGCTCCCTTGAGATAAAAAAATAAGGTATCACAAACAAATTATTCTAACTATATTACGTTGAAAATATGAATTTCAGTTAAATTTAACACAAACATCTATTATCATTTGGTTTGGTGATTAATAATTAATTTAAGGGAAAATTACACGTATATATACATTTACAAGTCGATGAATGAAGGTCTACTTTTAATTAATTTATGTTAATAGCCTTAATCAAATACCACAAGGATCAATATTGAAATTTGTACATATTTGAGGGTCAAATGTGCAATTTCCTTGATGGAATAAAAGTATAAACTAGCTAAGCTTAGAAATAATCTAATTCATGACTAGTGAGAACAACTTAGGAGCAAAGAAACTACTTTTTTGGTAGCCTATGATGCTTACTGGTCAGACATGTTAGGAATTATTTTTGAAAGATGTATGTCAACACGTACTAAGTATTTCGATTGTAATATGTTAGGAATGAAATAATTAGGTGTCATGCAGAAGCTAATAAAACAGACCTCAAAAGACAAATGAGAAATATACCTAAGACACAAAGATTTAACGTGGTTCAGTCAATCGATCTACATCCATAAAGGAGATGAACAATTTACTATATAAAAATGAGAGTACAAAATATAGAGAGAATAATTGAATAAACTTCAATCAATTCACACGGAATACCAGGAGGTTCACACAAGTGATAACATATCACTTGTGTCCCACAAATTCTCCCCATAACCAAAACTCTCAAGCCCTTAGGACTACGTACATTGTGAATGTTGATTAAATTAGAAGGAACGATCCTCCATTTATAGCGAAACAATTTAACTACTTACACAATCCATCGACCTTGTAATGACTCGTGTATATAATAAATATAAATGTCGTCCTTTTAATCAAAAGAAGAAGAAGATGTGATTACTCAAGTATCAATCATATATATCCTTAATTAAGGTGTGATCATGGGATAATTAATCCAACTGTCCACTGAAAATCACATCTTTATTATAATGGGAATTTATTACCACCCTGAACTTGTCCCGAAAAGTATTCACTAACTATCATGGTGATCTATTACACATCTTAACTATTCAAAAGTGAATTTGTTACCACCCTAAGACGTGTAACACCACTTTCACATTATGTGTTGTATTACACTCGCTGCCACATCAGTGTCATGTCATAATTATAATTTTTATTTTCTTTCTTTATTAATTAACTTTTCTTTTATTAACTATATTTACTCTAACTAATCCCTAATTAATTGTTTTAATTCTCTAATAATTATATCTTCTTCATCACTAATCCCACCCATTTTCAATTCTCATTTCATCAAAAAATCATATCCGGTCTCACTTTCAATATTGATTTTGTTCTTCACCACCACTATATCACCTTCAATTCTTCTTCTTCTTTGTCCCCCAACACCAAATATCACCACCACCATTATCATTTTTTTCTTCTTCACCACCTTCAATTATCTTTTTTAATGTTTGTCACCCGCCACCCATCACCACCAAACCCATAAAGCTGCTATTACCACCAAACCCAAAAATTGATTAACAACCAAAATTTCTTTAACAAAGTAAAAAAAATAAAAAATGAAAAAGATAGAACCAATCAATCAAAAATTTTCTAGATAAAATATAATTATTCACTAACAAATCTATGGGAATTAACCTAATTGCAAATAAAAAAATATTGTGATTTAAGATTGTGATAAAAAATAAAGAAGTGTGATGAAAATAAAGAATGAAGAAGAAGAGGATAATGGGTGGGGTTTGAAGAAGAAGAGGTGTGGAGGGGGGGGGTGTGGAAATGAGGATTCTAACTTCTTTTTTTAACTTTAATTTCAAACTGACGCGCCTATAAAAAATTTTTGATTTATTTTTTGCCACGTCAGTTTTAGGGGGTAAGAAAAGTGAAAAATTTATATATGACATTTATTAGACTAATATTTTCAAATTATAGCAGTAGAATAAAACTTTCAAGTTGTAACAATAAAAAAATTCAGGTTATAACATTTTATTAAAAAAAATAGATTTTTTAATTAATTGCAAAAATCTGTTTTGAAAAAAATAAAAAGATAAAAAAGGAAAATAAGTCGAATTTGAATAAAAAAAAAGAAAAAAAACGGAAATAGGTGTATTAATTAAATTTTAATTGATTGATGATAATTATTAATTAGCATAAATTTAGGAGATTCAAACTAATTAGGAATATTTTTTTTCCTTAATTCACTCTAATCTGTTAAAATTAATTAAAAAGTCTGATTTTATCCATTTTCTTCAACGTTTCTCTCTTCTTCTTTTTTTCCAGAATTGTTGTCACTGACGAGTAAATCAAGTTTTTTTTTTTGAAAACTCTTGATGTTGTTGTGATGGACGACTACTTATCTATATTAATTAAACATGGTGGTACATGGGATCCTTCAAGTTAGTATTTTTTATGATTTATTGTTTGTATTTGTATATTACTGAAATGGAAAAAAAAAAGCAATGAAACTGTAAACCACGTTTTTGTGATTTTGTTTTTGTATACTATATTTAAGTTGTGATGGTTTTTGTATAAACAACGTATTTTGTTCATAATACATAATAATTTTTGTGGAACTGTAGTTAATGACATTCTCTGATTTTATTGGTACGTTTCTATTTTTTTTTTATTATTTTGCATACTGTCTATACAATGATTTCGTGCGAAATTGACTTAATATATAAATGATTTGAATATTAATGTATAGAATATTAATAGTTTTATCGTTGTAAAGTTATGAAATTTGTGGAAAAAAAAGTATGAAATTTATTGTAACATTGTTATAAAACAGGTATTTCTTTAGTCAATTTGATAATAATAATAAGATGAATTCGGTATGCAGATTAAAATTATAATATATAATACTATTTTTTTCCTGAAAATATGAATAAAATGTATAGGTATGAATGAATTTGGTTGTGTAAATGGAATGATATTGATATGAAAGTGTATCCACTATTGTGTAAAAAAATTTAGTAAGAAGTATGATGATTTGTATGAAAAGAGTATTAAGTTGGTATGAAATGTGAAATGTTATTTTTTATATAATGTGTTTTATGGTGTGAATTATTGTAGAATATTTTTGGAATGATATTGTTATGAATAAGTAGTGACAATTGTGTATAAATTTGTGTGAGAAGAATGAACTCATTGGTATGAAAAATTATTCAGTATTGTGTAAAAAATATGAGTAAGAAGTATGATTATTTGTATGAAATGTGTATTAAGTTGGTATGAAATGTGAAATGTTATTTTTTTATGAAATCTGTTTTATGGTATGAATTCTGGTAGACTGTCTGGAATGATATTTGTAGCTCAGCATTTTCTGCCGACTGTCAGCCTGTTCAGCTGACCTCAGAGGATTCCTGTCACCCGGCACAACATGTTTATTCTCGGCGGCGATTACAGCCTCTTTCCCAGGGTCAGGCTACTCCAGAAGATCAGCAGTCTAGCCCAGTTGCTTCCCTTCCAGTCGCTTCCTAAAATTCTGGATCCCGCTCTCAGCTTCGTCGATCCCATATAAGTAATGACGAGTATGCATAATTTTGTGTGAATAGAATAAAGTTGTGGATGAAATTTGTATTATCTTTGGTATGAAAAGTTAATATAAATACAACATATTTATAATTGATTTGTATTATGTAAGACTAACTATTTTTTTTTTAATGAAACAGGGAAATATGTTAATTTTCAGATGGAGGAGATTATCTATGAATCTTCTAGTCTGTATAGTGGTCTAGTAAGTGTGATAACATCGCATCTTAGGATAAATGTTAATATTAATGATATAGAGATAAAATATATAGTTATTGATCGATGTCCACCTGTTTAGTATCCATAATGATGTTGGTGTGCGGATTTTTTTAGATAAAAAAAAAGCTAATGTAGATTTCTTTACGAAATATTCATTGTGCATAACTTTGAAGACTATAGCAATGGATAATCAAGATTCTGTAGTTGTTATGGATAGGAGACATTCTGATGTTAGTAGACCACTAACTAATTTTGATTCATACTCAAATAACTCCATTCGCTTGGTAGGAATGAATTTGGGTGGAGTTGTTGATGAAAATAATGATGAAGGAAATGAAGTAATCAGTGACCTTTCTAATTTATTTATAGCTGAAAATCAGATTTACAAGGATAAGGAAACACTTATGGAGGTGATGCAACATTATGAAGTTGTCGAAAAATTTAGATTTCTTGTATCTCGTTCTAGTTCTTCTTGGTAATAATTTAATTGATTGTTTGTATGTTTAGTTATTTTTATATGAATTTGGTATATAAATTTTTGATTGATCTTTTTTTATTTTCTGAAACAGTTATTACCTGAAGTGTCCTTCGGAGAATTGTTTCTGATTGATGAATTCATCATGTTTGAATCAATCGGGGATATTCAAAATCAGAAAATACTGTGCGGATCACACTTGTTCCGTTAGAAATAGAGTGTATGCAAGGCGTCAGAAAATCACTAACGTTGTAGCTGTTTTGATAATGGATAAATTTATTGATCCAGCTACTGTATACACTCCGAAAGATATAGCGAAAGACATGTTGAAAGTACATGATGTTTCACTGACATACAAGCAGGCCTGACGAGATAGAGAAAAGGCAATAAAATTGATGCGTGGAGATCCAGCCGAGTCATATGCTAAACTATCAAGTTTTTATTT
The DNA here is from genome assembly GCA_029582725.1 of Solanum chiquidenum. Lineage (NCBI taxonomy): Eukaryota > Viridiplantae > Streptophyta > Magnoliopsida > Solanales > Solanaceae > Solanum > Solanum chiquidenum. Next base: position 5,144 of record JAJOOS010010534.1, read on the forward strand.
GAACTAACTTTTGTATTTTATTTTATGAACTGAATTGGTATGAATTTTAGCAATGCAATAATTTGGTAACCATTTGGCATGCAGTTTGTTTACAGATTGGTATCCATTATTCAATTGATTTCCATTGTGTATCCAATTGATATCCATGTTGCGTCCAATTTGAATCCAATTGGTATCCAGTATTAATATATTGTGTGTTTTGATATTCGAATATCAAATTGTAAAAATAATTGTAACAATGAAAAAACTTTCAGGTTATCTATACATATTGGAGCAAACCTATCATGGTTCTGTTTTAAAATTTGAATGAAATAAAGGTGAGAGCTTTTTTTATGCATTTGTTGCATTAGAAGCATGTATTAGAGGTTGGGAGTATTGTAGGCCAGTTGTAGTGGTTGATGGGGCAGCCTTAAGAGGCGCATATTGTGGTACAATGTTGACTGCAAGCACTATGAATTCAGGAGATATTATTTGAATCGTTTATATTTATATGCAAGAATAATTATGATATAAGGTGTGTTTCTAAACTGCATGATTTTTTTTAAAATACTGCATCAGGTCACATACTTTCACTTGCTTATGTCATAGTGGATTCTGAGAATGATGCATCGTGGACCTGTTTCTTTGAACAGTTTAGAAAAGCATATGGAGAAAGAAAAAATATGTGTTTTATGTCAGATAGAAACGAGAGCACATGAAAAGGAACTGCAAGAGTATATCCTGGATTGGAACATTATGTTTGCATATGCACTTATGTTGTAATGTTTTGAAGAACTTTCATAGGAATACTGAAGATTTGAAGAAGCTTTTTTTTTTACCATGGCAAAGGCTTATACAATACAATAATTTGAGGCGATTATGCAAAAAATAGACTAGATAGACCTAAGAATAAGAGGTTATTTATTTGATATCGGGTATAGCAAGTGGTTAATGGCTTATTCAAAATGTAAGCGAACATGGACCATGACTTCAAACATAGTCGAATCTTTAAATAATGTTAACATGATAGCAAGGAAGCTGCCAGTGATTTCACTTCTCGAATTTATGAGGATAACAATTCAAACATGGATTCATAAGCACAACGAGGAGGCTGCAAAAACTAGATCAGAGCTGACAAAAAAATATGATCTTAAGCTCCAGAAAAGTATTGCTTTGTCTACCAATATGAGGTTATGATTTTTCCTTTATTCATTTATATTCAAAGGTATTCATATATGCAATTAGTATTATTACTGAATGAATTTAGTATAAACTGCCAACTTACATGAACAGTACATTATACAAGTAGCTGGAATGAATTTAATATCCATTCTGTATATATAGTTGAAACCTTTTTTGTGGTTTATTTTTTTGTAACAACATTTTAATGATCAATATTTTTGTGTGTTAGGTAATACCATCAACAGTTCATATGCATGTTGTTGTTGATGGACCAAAGTGTTACATAGTATGCTTAAACACCAAGAAATATAGTTGCAGAAGATTTCAAAATGATGAGATACCATGCGGACATGGAATGGTAGTTCTTAGGTACATAAGACTGCATGAAACAGATTATTGCTCTCCTTTTTATAGTTTGAAGAATTTTCAAGATACATATGCAATCCCTGTTGAACCTCTCCCATGTGAGAGTACATGGGATATACCAAGTTATGTTTCAGAGCCTAAATTAATGTGCCCTGGTCCAAAGAAAATGATAGGAAGACTGCAACTTGAACGCTGGAAGAGATTTGTTGATGTGAAATTCAAAAGGTCTAAAGTTACTTGCAGTAGATGTCGTCAAGTGGGCCACATTAGGAAGACATGCTCAAATTATCCTGCGCCATAAAAATGATAGTTTATTTGTTTAGACTATTTTAAAATTTTATTTTATTTTATCTTTTAGACTCATGTTTTATTTTGGTTGACTACAATGTATTCATTTATTTTTCAATAATATTTATTGACAATGCATTCTAGCGAAGAGCTTAATATATTGTTAATGTTTTATACCAGATTCATTAATTAATCATATCAATTGCATACTGCTAGAAATAAAATTCATGCCAGTTTAATATTTAAGGTAATGATCATATTAGTGAACTAATTATATAAGGTACTTATGGTATGCATTTGATATCCATTTGATATGCAACCTAATAGCAACTGATATTATTTAATGTAAGTAGCATAAGTATTAATTTGGTTTTCAACTGGTGTCCTACTCTAAATAAAAATAAAAACATATGTAATTGATGTTGGTGCAAAATTTAATGATCTCTGTTTCAAATTGTCAGATTCGTTTCTTCCAGTATTTATATAGATTGTACCCACTTCATACAATGATCACTATTTTACATTGGCATAATCGTTTCTACAAGGTATTTATACAAGTTGGATACCAACTTCATTCATTTTTTACTTCATATTTTTTGTGTTATAATATGAAGTAAAAAAATCCAATCATGTATGAATTTGGATGCCAAACGTGTACAGTTTGGATACCAATTATAAGACAAAGTTAGTTCATGAAATCCACATTAGTATTTATTTTGTTTCTAGTTAATAGGAAACTGTAAGATCATAAACTCTAAATGTTGAATCCAATTTGTATGCATTTTGTATATAACTGTTATCCGGAAAATTATTATACTCAATGTGTAATTTATGTTTAAAATGGTGTATCCATTTGGAATGCAGTCTGTATATAACTGGTATCCTGAAATTAGAATAGTCAATCTGTAATTCATATGTAGTTGGTATCTTTTTGGAATAAAACAGTGAATATTATATATATCAAATACTTAAAGCTGTAACAAACACAAAAATATCGTCCAAAAGTTAAAAAAAACTTGTAATTCTAAAAAGTCTAAGTTGCAATCAATTATCTCAAATTTGATCTCCGTGGTCTTGGTGTAGGATAATTGGTGGTATCCGAAGCATGTTCTTTTGCTATGCGGGGTCCATCAAATTTGCTAGCAACAGTACTAGTTACTTCACTCTCACTGATCGCACCATCATCATTCTTTGTTCTTTCATAATGTCATATGATTGTGGCATACCTTTGACGATGATACTTTGCATCTATATTAACAGAACGCAAATAAAAAACTTCATTACTGATGTATTCAACAAATAGACATGTGTACAAACCACAATCACTGAATTTTTTTGAAAGAAAAATCATTTTAAGAAATAAATTGAGTTAACTTTTCTGATGAAATCAATAGAGTATAGAAATACATACTTGAAACTTTCTTCTTGTTGAGGCACATGCTTCATATGCTTGACTTCAAGTGGGTTGGATTGAGACTTGTCAACATAATTGGGGAGTTTATTGACATACAGATCAAGACTTTTACCATAAAATCCCGTGCTTGTTAAAAATAGTGGTATCATTGTGGCAAGTTTACCAACAACTATATTGACATTCTTGTCGTGAAGAGCTCCTCCCATCATCGAATCATATACATGTAGACATCTAAGCTTGATTCGAAAGACCATCAAAAGCCAATGAAATAATTTACTAACATTGATAGGAATAATGACATCGTCAACTCTGTCCCAAGGAATGTTGGCAAGCAGTTTGAAACCTCTAATATACTGTCCAACATCGTGGTCAGGAGAAATGGATCTCATGTCATAATTTGAATCTCTCCACTGTTTCTCAATGTTATCAATCCACGACATAAATCAACAGTCAACCGTACTGTATGATAGTGATAGTGGAGAATACTTCGCCTTCTTCCGCAGATAATACATAATGATATTAACATGTTGCTACCAAATAACAAGCCATTAAAAAGATTTCAAATATATATAGAATAGATATCAAATTCAATCTATCTACATGTTTAATGTACTGTTCATGTCAGTTGGTTTATAATACTAGTATCATTCATTAATCATATCAATTGCATACATAAATACTATTGTATATCAATTTCATGCAAGTTTAATATATAATGTACTGTTCATATTAGTGAACATTTTATACCATCCTCATTCAGAAATCATTCAAAATGCATACATGATGGCTATTGTATAAGAAAATCATACAAAATGGATATCAATTTCAAAACAAATTTTAAACAAAAACTCCAAAATAATTACAAAAATCTGTAGTATGAGTTACATATGAACTATTAAAAAAGTTGATAGATATGACTTACCCCGTCTTTTCAATGCCTATCAGTTTTAACCATTATATTGAAAAAATTCATTTCTGAAACTTTGACAACACCAAAGTTCATTTGAGGTTCAAATTTATCTTTGACCTTTGAATAAGCAGATTTTTCGTGTACATTAAAAATATATAAAAAAAATATTGTAAACACATTGTTTGGATATTATTTAAAAAAAAATTGGCTTTATTTACACATATACCTGCCACGCCTAGATGAAACATCTTTGAAAATTCATTTGTTAAACTCATCGATCAACTCAGCTGCAACCTCAAATCCAATGTGACTTTCAAACGGATGTTTGATACGATAAAAAATAAGACCTCCTCTTACAGTTCTTTCGCCTTCCGACAATCGAATGTACGGAGATGTGTCATACTTGTCGGGGTTTCTATTTCTTGATTGCACATCGGGAGTTGTATTAGCATTGAGAATTGGATCAAGTCCAACAATATGTGTCATGGTCAAATCAAGATAATCATCCAATGTTGGTGATTTTGAAGTTGATGATCCAGGTATGTTAGCATTAAAAACACCATCAATTATTTGGTCAATTGAATTTTGCGCTTCAGCTATATATTCAAAAAAGAAAATTTAATGTTAAAAAAGCTTTGTAAGTGAATGTACATATTATATTATGATTGGTTCTCATATCATCGGTGTTTGAAATATCAACGTATTCCCTCACTGAAATTGAAGGCTGATCCATTGGAGCTTTTTCAGATTCTTCATCATGTTGATGGACATCATTCTAATGTATGAAGTAAAATAAAATTCAATCATATAATCATGCGTAAAAACTGTCTCATACAAATTTTATACAATATTAATACAAATTTAAACCAACAACAATAACTTGTCATGAATAGTGGCTTTCACAAACTTAGTACTATATTAATATCAAATTTGAACCAACATAAAATAATGTACAATATCAGTTCATACATTATTCATACAAAAGATAATACAAATTTTATAATACCACTGTCAAACAACAACAAAAACATGCATACGAACTACCTCATTCAATATTCATACCAACATAATACCAATATAAAAAAAACATAAAATTGGAAGAAAATACATAAGATTTGCTCATATAAAATTCATACCATTGTAATACTAACTTCAATCCAAAGTCATTCATTTCATAATTACTGGCACATACACAATTCATACCATGATAATATCAATTTCAGACCAAAAAAAGAGATACAATAATTGATTCAGTCCTTAAATTTCTCAAACCCTTTAATATCATTTAATACCTCTTGGTGTGATGTTTGTGTTGATTGACCTCTTGAAGATTTAATCTCATCGATTATCAACTTTGTCGAATTATCGACATATGCTTTCAATTCGGTCATGTGCTTGTCAACCTTGTCAATAGATATAAACATATATGTTAAACATTAAAAGATTATAGAAAAAGATGTAATATTAAGTAATTGAAAAGGGATTGAGAAATAACATTATCCTTCAGTTCTTTCAACTCCCCCCGAACCTGTCAGTAAACATTAAAGAGTGAATAAATTCTTTGTAATATGTAAAAAGAATATTAAATAATTATTTTTTATTATATACCTCTGCAATTTCCTTTTTCAACTCAACATACTTTTCATCGAAGTCAACATCGTTCCTTTCTGATGTTGCTTGATTTTCTGTCTCATGGTGACTAGAAGATTCATGTAGATTGTCTTGATCAATGACATTCATCTCTTCATCAGTAAGCACTATGTTTTTAAATTTATGCTGTAATAACATAAAAAGATGTGAGAATAAAAAAATATACGAAAAAAGGTAATAAATGATAATTATTAAAGGACAATAACTAAAAAATGACCTGATTGCCATATGTTCTAAAAATTGTATTCTTTAAGTCATTGAAGAAAATACTCTCATTCGATGTCTTCCAGTTGAGAATACGCGGTGTGTCAGTTGCAACACGAATAACAACTGTGTTGTCAAAAGGATGACAACACTCATAAAATCAAATCTGCAAGGCTAAATGGAATTGGCTAAATTTGAATGGTGTAGGATTATTTTTCAACCTACGACTGCAAGCTTTAAGAGTCAACCTGAAACATTCATTACTCCATGGGAAGTTGACATACTGATCGGACTCAACCAAATCAAATACAATTTAGGTATGGTTGTTTTGAAGGCCACAGAACCAGTCAAAAATGTACTAATGAAGTACAAAACACCAATTTTAAAATGGTCTCTGGGCTCAAATAAATTGGCCTCTTTAAACTTATTCAAGAAGTTTAACTTAGGGACTTTGGTCATTTCACCAAAATACTTTTGGCTAAGTCTATTTGGAATAGACAGATCTGAAACAAAGTCGGTAAGGAGTTCACATTTGAGATCAGTTATTGCTGTGAATTCTTTAATCCCAAAATGTAGTGTTGTACCGTTTATTTTGACAATAAACATATCGTTCTGACGTTTTTATTTTCAAGAAGTAACAAATGGCGCTATAACTGACATTGAATCTTTATGTGGTGTATCTCATAAAGATGCCCAAATGGTGTTTGTTCCAAATATTGCTGATACAACTCTTGCGTGAGGAAATTCAACAGATCGCCAAGAACATTCATGTTTGTGCATGAAGCCCAGTGTGTGGATCCTTCCTTGCCTATAAAATAAAATTGTTTATACTAAATTAAAACATACTTCATACCAATATTATTCATGTTTCATTTCAACACCAAATTCAGTTTATAAGTAGTTATAATTAAATTATATCACAGATTATACCAAAATTAAATCAATTTCATATAAACATTCATAAAACATATATTAAAGTATGTTCATACCAATATTATTCATTTTTCATACACATGTGTATACATAAATTTTAGTAATACATTATACCATATTTGAAAAAAATTCACACAAATATTATTCAAACATCATACCAGCTTCATGTGCACTGTGACATTTAACAAGCTACTTTCATAAATTTATCCAATTACTACAATAAAACTAATTTTCAAAACAATATTTAATATCAATTTATATCATTTTCATACCAATGTTAAAAATTTAAATACATTAATGGAGAAATTGAAAAAGAAACCTTCCTATTAAGAAAAATTCCAATTTCATATCAATATTAGTCATAATTCATATAAAACAGAGTAATTTAACAATTCATACCATTTGCATACCGATTTAACAATTCATACCATTGGGCTACTGATATCAAACCAATTTCATACCAATGTCAAAGTAAAATTCATACCATTTGCATACCAATATTATATCACATTTCATACAATATCCAAAAATCATATATTAAAGTCAGATTCATACACATATTATTCACATTTCGTACAAGTTTCATCAAAACAAAAGTTTCAAAACAACAATAAGCATAATATGATATTTTTAGCAAAAAAATCACTAATTTGAATAATGTGAAAATAAATTAAATATGATACTTACCCTAACAATTTTTTTGCCTTTTTTGGATATTGGGATTTCTGATTCCTTCTTTTTTGTTGTTCTTCTTGTTGATGATTTTGAAGATTGAGCAACTTCTACATTTGTTGCTTTTTTTCTTTTTTCTTTTTTATTTCACTAACAAAATCAGAATCAGAATCAGAAGGGGTTTTTGCAATTTCCCCCTTCCTCTTCTTTCCCTTTTGATTTGCCGGACTCACCCTTTTCTTTGCTTCATTTTTTTCTCCCTTTGATCCTTCGACTAAGAGGAACCACCCTTTGTCGGAATTTCAATATTTTTTGACAGTGAGATTTGAGTTAATATGTTGAAAGTTGGATCATGAACTTCATCCGTAGAAGTTCCTTCAACTAATCGAGGACTCTTTCGAGGCATTACAATCGTTTTCTTCGACATGATGATGATGAAAAACGGAACGGGAGGGACGATTTTGAAGTTGGGGTAGTGGGGTGGTGAGAAAGATGGAAGGGACGATTATGAATGTGGGGTAGTGGGGTGGTGGCGTGTAGTATTGGATAGGCGTGGGGGGGGGGATTAACGTGAATGAGAGGTTTGGAGTGTAATGGTAATCAAGAAACTTTAATCGATGTAAATCCCTAAAATTGTGTAACTGATAATTTCTGTTTTAGAAAAGGAAATGCAATCAAATTAATTAACTATTAATAATTAATAATATAAAAATATAAAGAGATTAATCATTTATTAAATTAAATTTTTAAATAAAGTTAAATTTAATTGATATGTTATAACCCGTAAATAAACTGTTATAAGTAAGAATATTTTAAGAGTATGTTTAAAACCCGTAATATTGTCTCTTAAATGTGTATATGGTGTGATTTTTTCTGTAAGAAAATTCACTTTTGAATAGTATAGGTGTGTAATAGATCACTATGATAGTTTAAGCGTGTAACTAACTTTTCGGGACAAGTTCAAAAGGAAATTTATGCCCTTTCCCTTAAAATAATATAACAAACTTATCAATTTGTTCACTGTTGGTCAGCTTTTAAAAAAAGAGTCATCAGAAAAGGTAATTAAGTAAAATTAACCCAAAAAATAGACTTAGTCAAAGATAAGTATGCATGTGTGTTGAAAGGTCAAGTGTGATTAATTTATTTGGGTCATGCAATTAATAGTGGTATAGTTACTGGAACTGTCCAGATACAGAACATAATAAATAAGTACCCCCACCCCACCTACATTAACCTATAAAATTGTTTGAAATAGTAAAAAACAGGGTAATAAAGATACAGGAAGTCAAAGCATTAAGATTTGAATCAAAGATGCAACAAGTATAGTATAAGTATGAAAATATACATATACTTGAAAAGCATCATAGGATGACCAAGAAAGAATTAGCAAATTTATCATAAAAAGTATAAAATGTGTCCTAGCTAAATCATATTTCTCAAATCCACTAACTTAGTAAAAACGGATCGAAGTACTACTAACCAGAATAATTCGATAAATATTTATAAAGACCTGTGGCTATACACCAGCTCCATCGAGTATATGATCACGTTCAAAACTCATCCCAGAAAGGATAAGCGATAGTTGTAAATATAATTCGTTTTTTGTGATTGGAGTCGATCCATGAAAAACTAGCAACGTTTTTTTTCTCTATATATAGCTAAGAATATTATAGTATTCAATTTCTCAAGGTTTACTCTTTTATTTATTTTCTTTATGAAATTGATAGAGAACTAAGACAAATAAAATATATAATAATTAAACAAGTAATATGCATAATTTTTCTTCAGAAGGAATAACTTAGGATGATGATTTTCATCGATTATCGGAATAAACTTAAAATATACCTATTATAATCTTGTCGAGTTATTCTTTATTGATCATAAACCTTTACTCACTACAATTATTTCTCAACATCTTGTATTGATTTTCTAGTGTTATTCTCTCAAATGAACTCTAGCTAGTCAATTACTTTGTTCACATAGATGGGACCAAAGTTTCGTTATATCTAACTTTTACTTTTGAATCTCATCATTAATCTCTCAATGTTTCGAAGTGGTGTTGTTCAACTAAAATCTAATCTTATCGCCTCTCGAGAGAAATCCCTCAATTGTGTATCAGTCACCAAATAGTTATTTTGGGTAACTTACAGGAATTCCACTAGTTTAGAAGTTAATTTCTTAGATTCACACTAGTTTGCAATATTACGAATCTTACCTGATTTTGGACTTCTGATACATATATTTGGTGCGTCCAAATATGTCCAGATACATGTATCTCAGATACATAGTGTCAAAATTAAATATAATTTGTCCTAGATATACTGTATCTAAGTGATTCACATGTATCTTACGCTCTCTCTGGCCTCTCTCTCTTTCTCTCGCTCACATCTCTCTCCCTATTTTAGTGTATATCTAGTAGCATAAATAAATAAATATCTAGGTGCGTCTGACTTGAAATTTGATATGAAATTATTAATTAGTGAGACAATATATAATTATTTCAAACTATAAAGAGAATTAGTAAATATAATAGAAATATTGGGAAAAAGGATGAATTTACCCCCGAACTTTGATAAATGGTACGTCTATGCCATCCGTTATACTTTGGGTCCATCGATCTCTGCCCCTGCCGTCCAATTATCGGTACACACATGCCCCTCTCACTAACGGCCCCCTCATCATGTACACGTGTCGTAATTCTAATCAACTACCCGTTTGACCATTATTTTTAACCCATAAACTAACCACCCGCCCCGTAAACCTATACCCAGCCGATTGTTTAGTCCATGGAAGAATTCTCTTCACTTCATCATCACCATCTCTCATTTCTTCCATTACTTCTTTTTCAATCTCCATTAATTCTACACCAACTCTATTCATTTCTCTCTGTCAATTTTCAATTCAATCACTACAAAATCAAAAACACAAAAAATTTGAGAGTTGAAAAATGAGAATTGAGTGAAATAATTCAAATTTTGGAGGTAGAGATAGTCGAGATTTCTTCGTCGGATGTGGACTGTCTACCTCATCCTCGCCGGAACCAAATCCAGGACAGAATTTCGGCAACGTCGGAATGTTCAAGTCAAAATCAGGGTGGCTGATTGTAGACCCCACGTCCTCCGACGATGTAACTCCGACACTAGTGCTAACGCTACTGTTAGCGTTATTGTCGTCGTTGTGACACCGTTTGTGTCCTCCCAAAGCTTGTCCAGTAGGAAAACACTTGTGGCAAATCAAACACTCGTGAGTCCTTCCACTGCCGTTACCGTTACCGGAGCTAGTAGTTCCGGTAGCGTTAGTAGTAGTTGAGGTAGTCGACTGATTCCGCCGCCACCGGCGATGAGTTTCTGATGACTAGCTCTATGTCCTCCTAAAGCTTGATAAGATCCAAATCCCTTACCACAAACCGAACACTTATACAACATCTTTTCCTCAATCTTCTCCGACGGCGTGTGGATTTTCATCACTGGCACCGACGGTGGTAGAGATCGTTACCTGATTAACAGAGCCATCGCTCCGCGCAAGCATAATCAAACAAAGCGCCAAATATTCCTCTTCAGTCGGCTGGCGATCTATACTCTGTGACCTTTTAGATCTCTTCCCTTTAGTCCAATTCTCAAGGTACTAAAGTTGTTGCTGACCTTTGCTCTCAAATTGAAACCTCTGCGAATTTGAAGTACCAGTTGGAGAATTCAAAGCTTCAAGGGTCATCTCAATTTTAGAGTGAATCGGGTGGGTATGGGTTTATGGGGCAGGTGGTTAGTTTATGGGTTAAAAATAATGGTCAAACGGGTAGTTGATTAGGATTACGACATGTGTACATGATGAGGGGGCCGTTAGTGAGAGGGGCATGTGTGTACCGATAATTGAACGGTAGGGGTAGAGATGGACCCAAAGTATAACGGAGGGCATAGACGTACCATTTATCAAATTTCGGGGGTAAATTCGTCCTTTTTCCCAGAAATATTTGTCTATTTAGGAAGATTTCTCTTTTTTGTTTTTTAATATATATTAATAAGTCAAAAAAAGGAGGTGGAAACATACGTGAGCAAAGGAGCAGGCCTCCAAAATTGTTGTCATGAAAGATACGTTTGTCCATAGCACAATATCTTATAAAAAGGTACGGAACCGTAATCACCGTACCCTTATTTGACTTCAACCTTCATATATTGTTTTTTATTCATCGAGTAAAAATGCATATTGATGTGTTTTTTTTTCCACATAAATATGCTAACTTCTTGTGAATATTATAACTTCTAATATTTTTTTAAAGTTTTATCATATTTAATGGTTGGCGCAAAATGTATTATTAAGTACGGTTGTAAATTTCTGCACATGACAAACCTTTGGCACCTAATTTGATTCTTGTGATCTTCGAGGTCATTCCTATTTATTGATCGATCAGAGATAGGATCAGCTAGATATTGATTTTAAATTTCTATGATAGTTTATTTATATATTTTAAGTGAATTTTTAGATATAAATATAAAATCATTCCTATTTTATGATCGATCAGAAATAGGATCAGTTAAATATCGAATTTATCGATTTTAGATTTTTATGATAGTTTATTTATACATTTTAAGTCAATCATATTGTGTTCAGCTCAACTTGTTGACAAATGTTTTTCTTTGTTTTGATCTCTTTAGCCTTGTATAGTTGAAACAAATTCCTCTTTGAAGCTACTACTTTGTGCATTTGTTGAAGTGTTATACAATTTAGGCTTTGGCTATCAAATACTTTACATTGTAAAAGCACCTTAACTTTAGTTTAAAATGCATTACCCTTTTTTCTGGTTATGAAAATCCTATAAAAGATTACTTACTTACAAAATGTCCAAACTCACCAAAAACAAGGAGGTCAACTTCAAGAGGGAGATTGAACCACCAAGTCAAGAGGTTGGTGAGATGGATATGATCGATCTCTTCACCCTTGAACAAAAATTTAAGGTTTAACGCATTAAAATAAAAAGAATCCAAATAATTATAAGGACCTACTCCCTTTTCTATGTCATAAGCCATACGCGATGCGTATACAAATTAATCATGTCGATATATTTTGAATACCAAACAATTTAGAAAGTCCATGAAAAATGGAGAGAGACGACATAACCTAAAAGAAATCTTATTGGCATCAATAATCTATAATATATGTCATTATGATGTGTATTGTATTGTAATTGCAGGTGTACGTAGTGTGCTACATCGAGTAATTTGGACTCATTAAAGACAATTATTTTTATTGTTTTTGGTACAATTCATTAAAGACGATTGTTTGTACGCAAAAGTAGTTAAAATATTTGAAAAATCATTTTGTTTGGGTAATGGGGCAAAATTGTCGTTTGGGAAATAAATAATGTTGTCCTTTACCATTATCATTGATGAAATGACTCAAATTTGTCCATCTTCTCTATGAATAACCCTTTAATCATTTATGTTAGGAGCTCCAAATATTTGATTCAAACATTTGTTTTATGCTTACACTCTCTCTTCGAGAAAAAGATCTTAGATTTTTAATTTGTAAACTAAAACTATTTTGGACACATTGCACTTGGGTCATCAAGGCCCAATTCTCAATCATGATGACGGTTTTATTATCTTTTTACTTTATATTCATTACATCTTATTATTACTTTGATATTTTTTCTATTATTATTTCATTCACAAGATCGATCTAACTAACGTGCCTTTAACCACCTCAATAAATTCAATTATACCATTTTTCGAGTAAACAAGAATATTATTTGTCGGACTAGAACTATTTCCATTTATTAACGAAACAAATTAAAGTAGACACTGTTTTAGAAAGTAAACGAAATTATATTAATTAGTAGATGGAGTAGCATTTATTTTTCTAAAATAAATTAAAAGAATATACTGGTCCTTAATTATTATGCTACGAACTTTCAAGGAAACTTCGTCTAGCTATGACACGTCAACAATGTAACAGGCTTTTACAATGTCAACGCTGTAATTAACACTATAAATATTTGGCTCATCAAGAAGCACAAATACGAAATATTGCATTACATTTTTCTTCTTTGTTTTGTACTAATTTGTAGTGATAATATATATATGGCGAATGCTGAAGGTTGTGTTGGTACATCAGCACATAGATTAACTGGCAAAGAAGAAATACTTACTTTTTCAATGTCTTCGTCTTCAAGCGGTGTTACCAAGTTTTCTTTGCCAGTTGATTCAGAACACAAAGCAAAAACTCTGAAAATCTTGTCATTTGCACAACCTCATATGAGATCATTTCATCTTGCCTGGATCTCTTTCTTTACTTGTTTGATCTCCACTTTTGCTGCCGCTCCTCTCGTTCCCATTATCAGGGATAATCTTGATTTGACTAGATCAGATATTGGCAATGCTGGTGTTGCTTCTGTTTCTGGTAGCATTTTCTCTAGGCTTGTTATGGGTGTAGTATGTGACTTAATTGGACCAAGATATGGATGTGCCTTTGTCAACTTGTTAACAGCTCCTGTTGTTTTCTCAGTTGCTTTTGTATCAACACCACAGGTATATTTTTCATCATCTTATTTACGATAAAATGACTATTAGCTAAATGATTAATGCGCATGCATATTATAATTAACTTGGATGGACAGGGATACATAGCAGTTCGGTTCATGATTGGAGTTTCATTGGCAACATTCGTGTCATGTCAATATTGGACAAGTACAATGTTTAATGGGCAGATAATTGGTCTTGTTAATGGTGTTGCTGCTGGATGGGGAGATATGGGTGGCGGTGTGACTCAACTCCTTATGCCTTTCCTTTTTCACATTATTCAATTAACCGGAGCTACTCCTTTCACTGCTTGGCGTATCGCCTTTTTCATCCCTGGATGGCTTCATATCATCGTTGGTGTTATGGTCTTGGTTCTTGGTCAAGATTTGCCAGATGGTAATCTTAATGACTTGCAAAAGAGTGGTCATGTACACAGAGATAAATTTTCAAAGGTATAATATTCTTAGCTAGCTACCCAAAGAAACAAAACAAAATACATATATATCTGATGAAATTTTTTAATTTCCTTTTGTTAGGTGTTTTGGTTTGCAGTGACAAATTACAGGACTTGGGTGTTTTTTCTTGTTTACGGTTATTCCATGGGAGTTCAGCTCTGCATGAACAATGTAATTGCGGAGTACTTTTTTGACAAGTATGTTCTCGTTCTACTCACCAATTCTATTTAGATACTCCCTTTGTCCCATTTTATATGAGGTAGTTTGTCACGGCAGAAAGTTTAAGAAAGAAATAATGACTTTTAAAACTTGTGATCCAAAATGAATGATAGAAATTTGTATGACTATAAATCATTTCATTAAGGGTAAAATAGATATTTTATAGTTAAATTATTACTACTTAGTATGAAAATATATCATTCTTGGGAAGGACTAAAACGAAAAGTAAGTCACATAAACTGGGACAGAGGGAGTGTATCTAATTACTCGAAGTTAATTATTAATTAGGCCATTGAAAACCAAGCAGGTTCAATCTAAAGCTTCACACAGCGGGAGTTATAGCTGGAGCGTATGGCATGGTAAACTTTGTAGCACGTCCTTTTGGTGGATACGCCTCTGATTTAGCAGCAAGAAAATTCGGAATGAGAGGAAGACTTTGGATATTATGGATTGTCCAAACCTTAGGAGGAGTTTTCTGCGTCTGGCTTGGCAGAGCAGAAACACTTCCTATAGCCATATTAACTATGATTTTATTCTCCGTTGGAGCACAAGCTGCATGTGGTGCAACTTATGGTGTCATCCCTTTCGTATCGCGTAGATCGTTAGGCCTAATTTCTGGCCTAACAGGTGCGGGTGGTAACTTTGGTGGTGGTTTAACGCAATTGATTTTCTTCTCAAGTACAACATTTTCTACATCTATGGGATTGACTTGGATGGGATTTATGTCTGTAGCTTGTACTGTACCAATTGCTTTAATTCATTTTCCACAATGGGGGAGTATGTTTTTACCACCTTCCAAAGATGAAAAGTATAACGAAGAAAAATATTATTCTTCTGAATGGAGTGATGATGAGAAACAAAAAGGTCTACATAATGCTAGTATTAAATTTGCGGAGAATAGCATATCTGAGCGTGGAAGAAAACATATAATAATTTCTTCCGCTACAACTCCACCACATGTTTGATGAAATTTTAAGAAATATATGTGAATTGTGATTGATTGCATATATATTACTATATGAGTATGCAATCATGAATCTATTATTCTACTTCATACACTGATCCTTTTTTTTGTAAGTATATATAAATAAATAAACCTTGTACTCCTTTTTATTTCTACATCTAAGCTTGTTCTTGTTATTGTATTTCTCAAAACAATTAGTACTACTCCTTCCTCCTTCCCTCATAATTTATATGAAAATATTTTATTTAAGGAAAAAAAAAGACTTCTAAAATATTTTCTTCAAAAGAATCCTTTAAATATTTGTGTGGTTTGCAAATTATCTTATAAAATTAAATTATTTTTAGATATAGAAAAGTGATATTCTTTTTTAGACGGACTACAATAAAAAGGGTGTCATATAAATTGGGACAGATGAAATATTCTTTGTCCCATTTTGTGCGAAATCATTTGATTAAAAGGTAAAAGAAAAATGTATCACATAAAACAGTGTGGAGAGAGAATTTCAACAAAAATAAATGATACTGCAAAGGTTCTAAACCACATAAATAAGACTTACACAGTTCTTTAATAAATAGTTCGAAAAATGCATTTCAAATCTAACTCAACCTCAAAACTTTGTTCATTAAAGTGAAAATTATAGTTTTTTACCCCTATATACAAGTGAACAACAAGGGTAGAACACACCAATAGAAGTGGTACAAAGAGTTACTGTAGTTTGTACTTTATGTGATTTTCCATTCCTACCCTTAAAGACACGTAGTTTCCTCTTAAATGGTATTAGTAGAATACAAAACATCAGTGACCGTCAATTTTACTATTTCGCTTAGCCTATCGTCACAGACTTAGTCTCTACTAAGCACATGTGCGACACTTGACAACTTGCTCAAGTTCTTGCACCATTTGCTCACGATCTTGCTATGTCAAGTCAATCTAAGACAGTAAAAATCACTAAGAGAATGATAGAGAGAACACAAGGAAATTATTAGGAAAAATTGTGTTGTAGAGAACTTTGATTGATTTTTGCGTGATAAATTCACAAATGAATGCTCCTCTCTTTATACTACTAAATTAAGAGTTAGTATGCTAATAATAATTGTTATGCAAGTCCCTACATATTTATATATAAGCCCCAATTCTAAAACACTCTACACAACTAGAATGTTCTAAGGACCTTCTATGCAAATCCATGAAATTTTAAGGTCTTCCAAGGATTTCTCCATATATTTCTAGAATATTCCACCAAGGACTATTATTCTCCCAATGAAAGCTTTCCACATGGACAACTTTATGCTACGTAGTATCTAAGTGGCATGATGATGTGATGGGTCATCACACTCTCCCCCACCTGATGTTGAAATGACCGCATCACATTACTGCTGCATGAACTCCCGGACCTTGTCTTCCTACATGCACAACAAATAGTACATTGACTCGATCAATGCCCTTGTGTGACGCTGCACCCGGTAACCAACCAACAACATGTCGCGGCTTTCCTTCATGATATGCCGACTAATAGGTCCAAACTTTAGCATGTAGACCCTCCGACCGGTGGTGAGCAATACTTCGCCTTCTACTATGAAACGTCTTATCTTGCCTTGGACAACTAATTGCATAAGTCACTTATCTTCTGGACTATGTTGCATGCCATCCTTGATAGCATCACGAATGGCGCAATGGATAAGGGTTATGGCAGCAAGTTCGATCCTATGATCCACTTTGGCCCTAGGAGGTAAGTGCCTTAACACAATCCCAAAACACATGCAATAGATGCTAAACATCATCTAAAAAATCTCAATCAAATAACAAGTGTCGCACCCTATTTCGAACAGGCCGAAACAGTTCACAACATAATATGGCTGACACTTTGATTTTTAGAAAAATTATTTTGTTTTGATTTAGAGTCGCCATCTAAATTTTAAGGAAAATATTAGGAAAACCATTTTTTATGTAAATGTAAATGTAAACTCTGTTTGATTTGAGAAACCAGTGAGATTCTGAGTAAGGGTTTTGGTTACTCGAGGGGAAGGTGTTAAGCATCCCTCAGAGCCTATTCGAAGATAGTCCTTAAACTCAATTTAAAAAAAAAATGGTTATGAACACTGTTTTATTTATTTGCTTTTAATAATTAAATGATAAGTTAATTAGTTAGTTTAAGAAAAAAGTACAATAAAGGTACGACATATATATATATGTCTTATTTTAATAGTAGTATTTTTATCATATTGTAAAAATAAATAAATAAATGTACTTAAAAGTATGATAAATTTATATGTAAAAATATATATAGTTGTATCATAATAAAATTATCCTAAAAATATATAGATGTTGAATTTTCGAGAATCTATCGTCTTATTGAAGACGTGAAATAAAAATAAGATAGTAGTTGGGTGTGAATACGTAGTAATATTTGAATGAAAATATATAAAATGGAGTTTTCTAAAATAAAATAAAATAAATGATGCTAGATGTTAAAATATTATATAAAGGTTTGTGATCTTAATTATGTTTATTATAAACTGTAGTATATACATGTAAGTTGTTCAAAACATATGAATGTTTATTATTCTATTTACATGTAGGGATAATTTGACGATAAATTGTATTTAGTAAAATAATATGTATATTTAAGTGTAGAGATTTATAAATTAAAAATAATATTAGCAAAAGAGATAGTAGATAATAATAGGTTATGTAGAGAAAAATATAGAAGTATATACCTTTATATGTACGACATATATATGTGTACCTTGTATTTGAACCTGTTTGCATATCTAAAATTTGAAATAGCATGTTACAAAGATTAAAATGTTATTAACAATGTTTGATTCAAAAAAAAAAGTAAGAATAGTCAACACATTTTTTATAAAGGGGTGATGTAAAGAGTATAAAAAAATAGGCCTAACTATCGAGCCTTATTATATAGTCACATTTGTTTTGTTAAAAATATAAGCCTACTTCCCTACTTATTTTCTTAAAAAAATTGTATATCTAAAGATAAATATCTTAGCCTTAAGTAAATTTCTAAATGTAATTATTCTAGCCTTTAAACTAGTTTCAAAACATTTGGAGGTCCTAAGTTAATTTCTAAATGTAATTATTCTAGCCTTTAAACTAGTTTCAAAATATTTTGGAGGTCCTAAGCGATGAGCAGGCCTAAATGAATATTATTTTAGCCTTTATGTATCTCTAAATTCATTTGGAAGTCCCAATTCATGAGTTTTATTTTTTCCTACTTGAGTACCTAAATGAAAATTACTTCACCCTTTTGAAACTTCATTTGGAAATCTTTTATAAGCCCCTCTTTTCAACTTAAAAGGCCTGAAAGAATGTTATAAGTGAAAATGCTAACCCATTTTTATAGAAAATATCTTTTGTATCATTTGTTCTAAAAGTATTTCCACAAAATTCACAAACAAATAATATTGGCTCACATAAATAATCTTAAAAAATAAAAAGGCAAGCAATATATCAAAACTTAAGAATAAAGGTTAGCCAACATATCTAAACAATATAATTAAGACTCGAAAATAGAAAGGCTAAGAAGTATTGGACTTCTAATTTGCGAGACTCCGAACGTTGTGATGATCCTAATTGTTGTTGGCCTAATATCTTAGGCCATAACGAGTTCCAAAGTAGAAACTCCAGCCCTCCAGTTGTTCATGAAACATATCAAGAGGAAAAATAATTAGCAAATGGACACTATATTTATCAGAAGACTTGATAAGTAAACATTATGTAATCGAGTACCATATACATATGTTTTCTACATACAATGGAAGGTTTAATGTATCTCCAACCATTTTCTAAAAACATAGGAACATATGTTTATTCTTTTAAGTCTAAAAGGAGAAGTAAATAATGCTAACATGAAGTCTCCGAAGAGGGATGTAACAGATATTTGCATAGTTTATGTGAGGGACAGTGAGAGAATACTATCAATCATTTTGCATACTAGATGGAACTATTGTATGAGTAATGCACATGGTGTAGAAAATCATGTATATTTAAAATATAAAAAAAAAAGGCCTGCAACATTACTTTTAGAGGAAAGAAATAGTTCCTGGAGAGGTCATCGTCATGTCAAATTTATTTTATTCATTTCAAAAGAAGAGGAAGATTAAGCTGATAACAACGAAACTTTTCATTCGAAAAAGAAGAAGAAGCTAATACCTAGCCACCAAAACAGAATCACTATCCTTCAAACTTGGATACCTCTTTCTCCTATCAAATATTTCTGTCCACTTTCCTCAAAGATATTCAAAATTCGACCATTACTTCATATTATTATAGGAAACAAACTCTACTTCTATCCTAACAATAACAACGAAAAAAAGTAACTAGATAAATAACGAGTTTGGGGCTTAAGCAATCACCAATAACCCACTCAAATCATCACAGAATGGAAACAAAAAAAATAAAATAAAAATTAACAGATAACTTGAGTTCCTCATATATTCAAATCTTGTATACTGGTTGTTAATGAGGATTATGTCAAAGACTGATCCTTACTCATTTTTGAATTCAAGTTTCTAACAAGATACAAGTATCACTACATTATATATAAAAAAGAGATAAAATTAAGAAAAGAAAACTATTTACGTGTTGATTTTGTATTAAAGTCAAGATGAGGCAGATTCTAGAAAAAACATTTAAAGTACAAAACTAAATCAAACATGAGGACTTTCAAACAACCATAATCGATTTTTAGGAGCCTAACAATAAGGGAGACTACTGACCTTGTGTGGGGCAGCAAACTAGGAGCGTTTCGTCAAGGATTCCAACTTCAAACTTACTCTCGAAACTCGAATTCAAAATCGAAAACAGAAAGTTGAAAGAAGATGAAATTTTCTGAAAACCTAATTCTTGAAGTGTGCTTTTGTCCCTCTTTTCTGTCGTTCTTTGATTTCCAATTTTTTTCCGGATGTCGTTAGGTCATTCTGGATTTCTTCATCCGAATGAGAACCAAAGGGATGATTTTATAGTCGAATTTGGGAGAGGCTTCCACTCTCAAACCCATTAGATTGAGGGCATAGCAAATCAAAATCCAACGGTTCTTTGTGTCCCTCACCTTTTTAGGCTAGCACCGGCAGTTCCTAGGCCTGTTTTGGGTTAGAAAATTAGTTGGAAATGATGTAAAGTTGACATGAGGAGGATATGATTGATGGACGGCGGAGAGGGATGGTGTTAGAGACCGTCAGATGTTGTTGTTTTCTGGCGGTTCATAGCCATTTTCTTTGGCAGGACCTGGGAAAGGGGTGAAATGTCTGGGGAAGAAGGAACTTGGGGAAGGAGAAGCGTGAATTCCTGGGAAAAGAAAGAAGTTTGAGGCGATGGAGGTTTGTACTATCTTTGAAAAGTCTTGATTTAATTTTGGTCGTCCAATCAAACGATCAGACAGTTAATAAAATAAAGTGTTTTAAATATAAATATAATATATATATATATATATATATATATATATATATAATAATAGTAAAAGAATGGATTAATTAGAGCCGTTAGATTAGATTGTTGGGCCGAGATTGAATCTAAAGAAACACAATCCATGTGCTCGCCTACGTGGCATACACGAATTGGTCGGTTTAAGGGGACTTGGATTGCAAAAATTGCTCAAATTAAATTCATTGAAATTATAACCTCTCCTTTATTAAATAGTCATAATTTATTAAATTAAAAATAATTATTTTACAAGATTAGCTTGCTTGATAAAATTAGTCACTCTTAAAAGTTAAATTAATATAAATTAGTAACTCATTAATTAATTAATCTTTCTAATTTTAATAAATGTATGAAAAATATCTATAGAGACAAAATAAATTATATTTGAACAAAAATAGATTCAATTCTTAAGAACGACATTTATTTAAAAAATGAGAAAGTAAGTAGTAATATTTATATAACATATTTAATTTTTCTAAGAAATAACATTTATAAAATAAATTTATCAAGTAAAATAAATAATTAAAAATCTCTTCCTATTCCTAAATAAATTTCATAACATATATATCTTATTATTATTATTAATAATAATTTAGTTAAATGTGGAGAGCCAAAATTGGGTGTCAACAGCTTGCCCCTTTCTTTGTCCATGGAAGAGAGTAAAGAAGACGTGGACAAAGAAATATTGACACAATCCAATTTTAGGCGACCCACCAAAATACACTTTGAGCAATAACTTGGCAAGAATGTTTATGGAGTAATGGCCGAACTCTGGCTTCCGAGCTTCCTACATATCTCAGGTTTCATGAGAAATCAGGCCATATGTAGTTCGAGAGTGTAGGAACAAAGCAAATTTTATTACAAATTTGCCCAGTATCGAATTATGGTAATACTGAAATCTTTTGGTGGTGAGGTATGAAGAGATTAGCACGAATAGAGGGATGATATATAGTTCTAAAAAAACTTAAATGAGAAATGCTCTATAGCAATCTCTACTGAAGACTCAAGTTAGATAGATGAATTTTCAAAGGATGCCCAGTGTCGAGTTACAATGAACTGAGACACGAAAGAGCTATAAGTGAAATTCAAATCTGAACTTCTGAAAATCGAGTTGAATTGAGTTTTGAAAGTGAATCCTTGATGTAGCTAGTGATGCTTGACATTGCACTAACTTGCCATAGTTTGTTGCTTAGAGGGAGTTCCTCGTTTTAATGCGTTGTCCTGCAAAACATGTAACAGGGTGAAAAGTACCTGTTGCGGTTCAAAAATTATAAATTGAAATAGTAATGTAAAGAGTAGAGTGTAGATGTTCAAACGACTGTTGATGTCTCTTTTTGTGTTGTGAGTGTGATGTAGGTAAAGTAACTTGTAATGTAGAGGCCCTCGACTGGCGGGGCTGTTGTAATGTAAAAACCTGCATCTAGCTGTGTAAAGCTTGTAATGTAAAGCCTCCGGCTGGCAGGGCTGTTGTAATGTAAAAGCCTGTATCCGGCTGTGTAAAGCTTGTAATGTAAAGCCTCCGGCTGGCGGGGCTGTTGTAATGTAAAGGCCTGTATCCAGCTTGTAATGTAAAGCCTCCGGCTGGCGGGGCTATTGTAATGTAAAAGTATGTATTAGGTTGTGTAAAGATTGTAATGTAAATTTAATTATCGGCGTGTGACAGCGTTTCTATGCGTGTTTTCCCCCGATCGATGGAGCTTCAGTGACGTCCTAAGATGTGGTCTCCGATTGGCGGAGTCCGATCGATGTTTGCTATGTACAGCTTCCGATTGGCGGAGTTTGATGATGTTTGCTATGTACAACCTCCGGGTGGCGGAGTTTGACGATGTTTGTTATGTACAAGCCTCCAAGTGGCGAAGTTTGACGACGTTTGCTATGTACAGCCTCCGGTTGGAGGAGTTTGACGATGTTTGCTACAAGCCCCAGTTGGTGGAGTTATTTTGAAAGAAAATTAACCATCCTATTTTCCTACGAGGGCCCTCTTTTCTTAAGTATTTGATCTAGATCTTGAGTGTACCTGCAAATATTTAAACAAAATATATTTTAGTCATAAGATGCAAGTTGAAGTATTTCTAGGAAATGAAGTAGAGAAAGAGTATTTTGGCTCATGATTGTGAGAAATCGAATGGCGTTTCCGGTCATGCCCCGAGACTTGATGTTATTTTCTTTATTCATGTGTTCCTGCACTCAAAGAAAATTTTAGTTTGGAAGGGGGTGTTGATTTGCATCGACTTGCGGACTGAAGCCTCGTCACTAGAATCCTTCGACACCTCGTCTGTACTGCACATAGTTTCTTAACCTAGAGACTTGGTTGGTGGATGAGTGGAAAAAATATTTTTAAAAAGAATTAGCTTGTTTTTCTAGAAAATAAGTATACTACATATATATTAGGTATATATATATATAGTAATTCTCCAGCGTTTTTAGATTATGACATGTTCCGAAGTCCATCGAGCTTTCCATTTTGTTGACTATATCCAACATAGTCCTGCTGTAGCTTTTACCCTTCTGATGAAGCTTTCCTAGCTTTTTTGCAGACACTACGACGATCGATATTCTTCAATATTCTGAGGTTACGCTAACTATGACAAATGTTTCCTAAGGGTATGCAAAGAATTGATCAAGCCTGACTCAGGCTGCCTACGTATCCCCAAAATAGGAATCAGATCATAACGTAGTTCGAATACAAGTGGGAGAAATAGAAGTATGTGATGCAATGACCGAGCTTGACTCAAGCTGCCTATGTATCCAAGTGGAATTAGGTCGTAACGTAGTTCGATACAAATAGAAAAGTGAAAAATATGAAATAAATGTAAGAACATATAATGCAATGACCGAGCCTGACTCAGGCTGCCTACGTATCCAAGTGGAATCAGGTCAGGACGTAGTTCAAATACAATAGGAAAGTGAAAAATATGAAATGAATGTAAGAACATGTAATGCAATGGCCGAGCCTGACTTAGGCTGCCTACGTATCAAAGCGAAATCAGGTCAGGACGTAGTTCAAATACAATAGGAAAGTGAAAAATATGACATGCAATGACCGGGCCTGACTTAGGCTGCCTACGTATCCAAGCGGAATCAGGTCAAGACGTAGTTCAGATACAATAGAAAGTACAAAAAAATGAAATGCAAGCAACCGAATCCGACAAGGATTGCCTACGTATCCCACCGAGGAAAGTCATGTATAAACGTAGTTCTGTTACATTGAAAAATGTAAAAGTTACACAATAAGTGCTAATCTTGAGGTCTACCGATGTAGTATTTCTTGATGGCGTCTGAATTGATTGGCTTTGTGCTCACTCTACCATCCATTTCTGCTAAGATTACCGCTCCTCCAGAGAGTACTCTATGAACCATGTAGGGTCCTTGCCAATTTGGTGCAAATTTCCCTTTGGCTTCTCCTTGGTGAGGAAAGATCTTCTTCAATACTAGCTGCCCCGGTGTGAACTGTCGAGGTTTGACTTTCTTGTTGAATTCTTTGGTTATTCTGTTTTGGTAAAGTTGGCCATGACAAACAACGTTCATACTCTTTTCATCGATGAGCATCAATTTCTCATGCCTGTTACGTATCCATTCTGCATCGTCCAGACCAACCTCTTGTATAATCCTTAAAGATGGTATTTCCACCTCAGCAGGTATTACTGCTTATGAACCATAAACCAACATATAAAGAGTTGCCCCAGTTGATGTTCTGATTGTGGTGAAATAACCGAGCAAAGCATATGGTAGTTTCTCATGCCATTGCCTGTGATTATCCACTATTTTCCTTAGAATCTTCTTGATATTCTTATTTGCAGCCTCAACTGGTCCATTCATCTGTGGCCGGTAAACCCTGAAATTTCGATGAGCAATCTTGAACCTTTCACAAGTTTCCCTCATAAGATCGTTGTTAAGGTTGGCTGCATTATCTGTTATGATTGATTTTGGAATTCCAAATCGACAAACTATGTTGTTGCGAACAAAGTCTGCCACTACCTTCTTAGTCACTTCCTTGTATGTCAAAGCTTCGACCCATATTGTGAAGTAATCGATAGCCACCAGGATGAAACAATGTCCATTTGACGCGTGAGACTCTATGGGTCCGATAATGTCCATGCCCCAAGCATCAAATGGCCAAGGGGAACCCATCACATTGAGCTCATTCGGTGGAACCCGTATAAAATCTCCATGCACTTGACACTGATGACACTTTTGCACATACCAGATGCTATCTCTCTCCATGGTCATCCAAAAATATCCAGCTCTTAAAATCTTCTTTGCCAAAGTGAACCCATTCATGCGAGGTCCACATGTTCCTGCATGTATTTCTTCCAAAAGCCTTGTCGCTTCTGCGACGTCGACACACCTCATCAATCCTAAATCCGAAGTTCTCCTATAGAAGATTTCTCCGTTAAGGAAAAACTGATTGGCCATCCTCCTCAAAATCCGTTTTTGCTTGCTTGTAGCATTTTCAGGATATTCTTGTGCTTCTATCAACCTTCTGATGTCATAGTACCATGGTTTTCCATCCAATTCCTCATCTGCATGAAAACAGTATGCATGTTGATCATGTATCTCTACGTCGATAGGGTCGATGTAATTCTTATCTGGATGCTGAATCATCGAGGACAATGTTGCCAAAGCATCGACAAACTCATTTTGAGCTCGAGGGACATGCTTGAACTCAATCCTTTTGAACCTCCTACTCAACTCTTTTATGTAATGCAAATAAGGAAGGATCTTGACATTCTTAGTGGTCCATTCTCCTTGCACTTGATGAACCAACAAGTCAGAATCTCCTATCACCAAGAGTTCTTTAATGTTCATGTCTATGGCCATCCTGAGTTTGAGAATACAAGCTTCATATTCCGCCATGTTGTTGGTACAATAAAACCTGATCTTGGCTGAGATCGGGCCTGTTTCCAAAATTAAGACTGCTCCTATTCCAACTCCAATAGAGTTTTATGCTCCATCAAAGAACATCCTCCATCCATCATACGACTCTGATATGTCTTCTCCTACAAACAAAACCTCTTCATCAGGGAAGTAGGTCATGAGTGGCTTGTAATCCTGATCCACCGGGTTTTCTGTGAGGTGATCGGCCAGGTCTTGTCCCTTGATGGCCTTCTGTGTCACATACACAATATCAAACTCGCTCAACAAAATTTTCCATTTTGCCAGTTTACCTGTAGGCATTGGTTTCTGAAAGATGTATTTGAGTGGATCCATTCTTGAGATCAAGTACGTGGTGTATGCAGATAGGTAATGCCTAAATTTTTGCGCGATCCAAGTCAAGGCGCAACACGTTCGTTCCAATAAGGTGTATCTCGCCTCGTATGGTGTGAACTTCTTGCTCAAATAGTAAATGGCTTGCTCTCTTCTACCTGTCTCATCATGCTGCCCCAATACACATCCAAATGCATTATCCATGACAGATAGATACAATAACAAAGGCTTTCCAGGCTCTGGTGGGATCAATACTGGTGGGTTGGACAAGTATTCTTTGATTCTATCGAAAGCCCTTTGGCATTCCTCTGTCCATTTTGTGGCGGTATCCTTCTTTAGTAACTTAAATATGGGTTCAAAAATTAATGTGGATTGAGCTATGAACCAACTGATGTAATCCAGTCTTTCTAAGAAACTCATCACGTCCTTCTTGGTTTTAGGTGGAGGTAGCTCCTGGATTGCCTTTATCTTTGATGGATCCAACTCTATGCCTTTCCTACTAACAATGAATACCAGTAGCTTTCCCGCGGGTACTCCAAATGCACACTTTGCTGGGTTTAACTTCAGATTATACTTATACAACCTCTCAAAGAACTTTTGTAAGACATCCAGGTGGTCCGAACTTCTTTTGGATTTGATAACGACATCATCCACGTACACTTCAATTTCCTCGTGGATCATATCATGGAAAAGGGTAGTCATGGCCCTCATGTAGGTTGCAACGACATTTTTGAGACCAAATGGCATTACTCTGTAGCAATACACTTCCCATGCAGTAATAAATGTTGTTTTCTCTGCATCATCTTCATCCATCATGATTTGGTGATATCCTGCAAAGTAATCAACAAATGATTGCAACTCATGTTTTGCACAATTATCGATGAGTATATGAATATTTGGAAGAGGAAATCATCCTTAGGACTGGACCTATTAAGATTTTGATAGTCCACACATATTCTGATCTTTCCATCCTTTTTTGGCACAGGCACAATATTGGCTATCCATGTGGGGTAATTTGTAACCCTCACAACATTTGCCTCAATTTGATTAGTTACCTCCTCCTTGATCCTTAAACTCAAATCTGCCTTGAATTTTCTTGTCTTTTGCTTAACAGGTAGACAAGTGAGATCAGTCGGTAATTTGTGTGAGACAATATCGGTGTTTAATCCTGGCATGTCATCATTAGACCAAGCAAATACGTCAATATACTTCTTAAGAAATTCTATTAACTCTTGCTCTCTTTCAGCCTCCAAATGTATGCTGACTCGTGTCTCCTTCACAATTTCCTCATCACCTAAGTTTTCAACCTCTATTTCATCCATATTGGGTTTCTTCTGACTTTCAACTTGCTCAATCTCGTGTGGTAGGTTTTCCGGCATCATGCTTTCATCATACTCTTCGTGATCTTGTTCATCGCTTTCACCTCGTTTGGTGGATTCATTACATGTCATAACCGTTGAATGAGGATTTTATTAATATGAGTGCTGTAAAGTGCAAAAGGTAAGTAAAAATAATTAGATATTTAAAATAATGAGATTTTTTTTTACAAAAAAGAAATAAAATAAAGACTTTTTATTTCAAAGCATTCTAGCTTTTAGAGGAGGCAAGCAACAAAAGATTGGGCATGATTCAAGCCTCAATTTGATCATGCGAACTTTTAAAAATTAAGACTACTTTTCCACACTACCAGGACTCTGATTGAAACAGGGGCGGGCTGGTGGTCCAATTCTACAAGATTTCTCCAGGTTCAGCATCACGAATGGTCAACTTGTTGAGATTTATCCCTTCCTTTTCTCCAACCATGGCCACGAACAGATTGTCTATTACTTCTACGATGCCATCAATATGATCTTGATCTGGAATCAAAGCTTGTTATGGTACAAAGATTGTATCGCTTGACCCGTGACGATCTCTTCCTGAGGCAGGCTCATATCCGAGTCTGTCGGTGCCTCTCTGATGCTTCAGCTGGATCGGCTCAACTATGCCATTAGACTGGGGTCCAGTCCACTCTTAGGCTGATACCCATACTTCAACATCTCTGACGCAACCATTTTTGCTGCACTTGACAATTTTTTATCATCTGCCTCTGCTTTCTCACTGACCCTTACAACTTGCATAATTTCCAAAGTGTGAAAAGTGGCTCCGTCTAACTCGTCAGCGTCTGGGATAGAATTAACAGAAATGGTGGGGTGACTGAGCTCTCTGTGGATGGTAACTTCTGTGCGACCCCACTCAAACTTTACACATTGGTTAAGAGTGGACGGAACCGCTCTTACCATGTGAACCCATGGTCTTGCTAGTAACAGGTTATAGTTGGATGATACATCCATCACTTGAAACATATTGGGGAATTCAGCCGGCCCCACCTGCAATGTGAGATAAATCTCTCTAATGAAACTTCTTTGCACTCCATCAAAAGCTCTAACTTTCACACGACTTTCCTTTATCTCTCCCAAATTAACACCTAAATCCCTCAAAGTGCTAAAAGGACATATGTTGCATCCGGAACCACCATCAATTAGAACTCGAGTCACAACCTTATCACAACAATTGACTGCGATATGAAGCGCTTTGTTGTTCCCAACCCCTTCTGCAGGCATCTCATTATCATGGAAAGAAATCTTGTCAGCTTTCACTATTCTTCCAATCGTTGAAGCTAAGGTTTCACTGGTGGTCTATTTTGGAATGTTCACTCCATCTAACACTTCCATCAAAACATTACTATGAGCTTCATAACTCATAAGTAGAGACAAAATAGATATGTGGGCAGGCGTCTTCTTCAACTGCTCTTCGACTGAATAGTCTTTAGGCTGCATCTTCTTCCAAAATTCTGCGGCTTCAGCATCGGTAACATTCTTCCTTAGATTATGTTCTTTTCTAAGAACTCTTTGATTTAGGTCCTCTCGGGCATAACACCTCCCCGACCTAGTCATCCCTTGAGACACAGCAGTGTCAATCATCTTGCCCTTGGCGCCTGCTCGATAATCCCATGGGACTGCTTTGGTGTTATATTCAGACTTTTTAGCGATCAGAGTGGTCACTACAACTCTTGGGAGATATGTTTGGACAGTCAGAGGTTCCCTTAGTTGAACAGTGATAACAGGTTGCGCTGAAGATGTCATAACATCTGCTTTATCCACGTCTGGACAATCAGGGCCCTCATATTCTTTCTCTAGAGTAACCATGTTGACTTCCCGATTCTCATGGTTTGGCAAGGGGTTGTTGTTTCAATTGGGAGGTGCTGGATTGCATTTGATTACTCCTCTCCTGATCAACGACTCGATCTGGTTCTTCAAGCCATAACAATCTTCTGTGTCGTGTCCCTGGACTCCCGAGTGGCAAGCGCATCACTTATTTCCATCGAAGTTATGAGGGATTGGATCGGGAAGTTTTCCTTCAACTGGTTGTAACACTGCTACTATCCTCAACCTTTCAAACAATTGGGCGTAGGGTTCGGCAATCGGTGTGTAAGTGCGAGCATTTCTAGCTTCAAGATTTGGACGTGGTCTTGGTGCATATGCTGGTCTATTTTGGTGGATTGGTGCTTGGACAGGGACATATGGTCTTTGTGGATTTTGATATGTTGGTGCTCGGGGTGGATTATAGTGTGGTTGGGTATTATATACTGGGTACAAGACGTATGAAGTATGCACAGTGATTTGGGGATTACTGGGGTATCGGTGGGACGGTCCTCCTTGTTGGTAAGTGATAGCTGAAACATCCTCCCTTTTCTTTTTGATGCCGCCAATGAAACCCAATTGTATAGCCCTACTTGCAGCTTGCAATGCGACCATAGACTGAATCTTCCAAGATTTAACACCCTCCTCTATAAAGTCTCCCATCTTGACCAATTCTGCAAACTTCTGGCCCATCATTGACATCATCTTGTCAAAGTAGATACCTTCTTGAGATCGAATAAAGTACTTCGAGAGCTCACTCTCATCTAGTGGTGGTTACACCCTTGCGGCCTCAGTTCTCCAACGTCGTGCATATTCCTGGAAATTCTCAGATGGCTTCTTCTGTATATTGGCCAAGGAGAATCTGTCAGCAGTAATTTCAGTATTGAATCTGAAACGAGTCATAAAGTCCTCAGCCATTTCCTTCCAGTCACGTCATTTGCGAGGGTCTTGAAGGGTATACCAGGTTAATGCTTCTCCAGACAGACTCCGAATGAACAACTTCATCCTCAACTTCTCATTTTTCCTTACACCGACTAACTTGTCATAGTATGCCCTTAAATGTTCGTGAGGGTCACCCTTTGCATCAAACATGTCAAACTTCGGTGGTTTGTACCCTACCGGCATGTCAATGTCTGGATGGATGCACAAGTCATCATAATCCAGACTCTCTGTCCCTCTAGTGACTTGTAAGCTTTTCAATGATTTTCTTAGACCGTGAAGCTGGGAATTTATCGATGCATCTTCTTTCAACCGAGCATCTTTCTCCATTTCTGCATATTGATCGACCTCATACGGGACATTAACCATTGCTGGCATTGTGAAGGTAGGAGCTCCACCGGCATATATGGGTGGAACATGTGGCTCATAGGGAGTGGCGACATGTGCCCCAAGTGTCTGCTGCATTGTAGGTATGGTAGGGTCACGATTAGAAAGGTCAGGAACGGTCCTGACTGCGGTTGGAGAAGCTGGTGGAACTCGACCGTGAGTAGGAGCGTGATGAGTTAGTTCTGGCTGATTTGGTAAGTCAGCAGAAGGCAAGTCAACCTTTGGGAAGTAGAAAGGTGTCTTGAAAGTAGGGAAAATGGTCGCCGATAGTTTGGCCAAGTCTCGCACTTGACGCAATTCTTTTCTCAAGATCTCGAGTTCTTGTTCCATGTGAGCCATTTTTCCTCGTTTTGAATGTCAGCTATACTTCGAGAACTTTTGGGATTCTCAATAGGTACTATTATGTTTGCGAAAGCGTTGAACCTGTCTTTATCAGTCATTTTTCCCTTTGATCGAAGGTTGTATCGTGAGTCAGCCAATTTGCGAGTCGACACAAATTAACGTACTTTTGAGGGTAAATAAAGAAAAGGAAACAAAGAAAAAGGAAACTATGTTAGTTTGGGAAATATTGAAAGATGTAACAAATATGTACACCAATTCGACGACATTCAAAATGCGTCCTAATATAGAACCTCTTTTTGCCTGAGGTAGGCCTACGTTGCAATTAGTTTGATAATAAATGATCCATTTAAACACATTTTAGATTTGGAGCAAACAAAACTTCATTGATTAAGTAGTCTGGATATTACAATGAGGTAGGCGATCAGAAGCCGAAGAAATGAAAGTACAAGGGTGGCCACAAGGGATACAAGAGGGATAGGCCACACGGTACTTTAAAGAGCTTATTAGGGAATTCAAAGAAGAAAGATGATCTACGGCCAGGTTGGGGCATCGTCATCGTCTCCCAAATCATAGTAAGGCCCTGGCTGATACTCTGAGGATTCATCGATTTTCCATTCCTAGTCGTTTGAATCCTCCCTTTCATCAAACCCTATGTAACCATATTCTGAGTGAGCGTCTTCTACTGTTGGAGCAAGTTCATCCTTCATATGCATCACTCCTCTATCTCTACGGTCATACAAGTTAGGGTCATGCTCTGAGTATTCTTCTGGATCCTCTTCTAGGTTTTCTTTCATCTCTTCATTTGGTTCATCATCAACTAAATGTATGAGATGGTCGATAGACCGTGGGGTCACCTGTTGATACATGGTTGTAGTGATGTGCATGAGGTTCAATGGCTCCGTGCCAATTTGATTTGATCTTTGAGTGTCTGTGAACCCCAAGATTCCTTCATAGCTAGGTCTAGCGAGAATTCCTCCCATCATAAGCCAAGTATAATATTCAGGCGTGCACCACGACTCAACGCCCATGTCTGAGTCAAGAATACCGCACCATCCTTGTACCAAAACAACGATCCTTTCGATCGAGATTCTTCCTTCATAATCGACCTCTATCAATGCCATATTTGACCATAGAGGAACGCCTTTAGTAATCCCAAACTTCCGGAGGACTCTTAGAGGTGCGTAAGGCTGGAAGCCTTCCAACCCAATCAACTCAATGAAATAGGCCTGGTTAGCTCTCAACAAAGCTCGGCCATGGACCCATGGTAGTTGCCATTGAATGCGGTTCCCTGTGAGGTGGGTCAGGAAAAGGCGCCAACCATCTTCATTAATTGGGGAATCCCACATGCTCAATCTCATCGCATGGCTTATGGCTTATGATTCTGTTTGTCTTTGATAGAAGTGTTCCAACGCCCAAATCTGTAGCAATATGTTACTTCCCTTGAAATGATCATATCCTCTAGAGCAGAGGGATAATGATCGAAATATTTATGGCAAGATCATGGGTACCATGGTCACTCTAACAGGTCCTCTAAACATGAAGATGACCATAGGTAGTAGGTTAATATCGACACAACCTTTTTTCTTTGAAAAGATCATAATACCCAAAAAGGCCGTCACGAAGACAATATGCCTGTGTCTCTCCTAATCAATCCTGGAGATAAAGAATTCTTGTTGGAACCTATCATAGCTATCTCGACGATCGAACCTTTTAAACATATAATCCAACCTGACCCATCCCTCGTCAACTCTTCACAAACATCGGCCTACCCTCAAACCCAAAGATTGAAGAAAACCGATTCCTGATGTGCGCGGGGCCAAAGGTGCTCTGCCAGCCAACGCTAAGTCAGCAATTTGACTTATCTCTTCTAGTGTTGGTGTGATTTCAAAATCTGTGAACTGAAAAGTCACTGTTGTTGGTTGCCAAAATTCAATCATTAGAGTAATGAGTGACTTGTTTGCCTCCACATTCAACAGATCAGTTAACAACCCCAAGTGTGGCATAATTTCATTCCCATATGCCACTCGGATGTTTCCCCACCACTCTTTAAGAGTTCGAGGGACCTCAGTCATATTCTTATATTAGGAAGGTTTTGGTTGATTTGCATCTGAAAGAAAGGGTAAAAGGTATGATGATTTTGTTTGCTCCAAATCTGTGAAGTGTTTTAGTTTGGATAATTTATATCAATTACACACAAAGTGAATGTCGTCGAGTTTGAAAAAAGAAACTCATAGACATTTGGGTGGTTTCCTAAACGCAACGACAATACCGTATACTGTCTTACCTAAGGCTATGCAACATGACCTATTTTAAAGAGTAAGATTTTTTCCTAGATGATTGAGAGTGAGACTGAGTAATTGCGAGAAGGTGCACTATCTTAATTGCACCAACTCTGAAACTAAGGAATCCAAAGAGAGTTTCAGAGGAGTGCAGGAACACCCGTCGCGTGTAGAGTGTGTGCGTGTACGGCCAAAGACTCGATAAAATGTACAAATGACAATGTAGGGAAAGCAGTGACAAGTGGTGTTTTAAAATAAATAAGGAACACAAGCTCAAATTTCACTTGCGACTTTTCAGTCAAGGCAATATATAAAAATAATAAGTTGAAAATAAACACGTAATCATAAAAGTTATTCTAAATTGAGTTTTTATAAGGTTAAGACCTAGGTAATTCCCCAACAGAGTCGCCAAGCTGTCGCACCCTATTTCAAACAGGCCGAAACAATTCACAACATAATATGGCTGACACTCTGATTTTTGGAAAAAATGTTTTGTTTTATTTTAGAGTTGCCACCTAAATTTTAAGGAAAATATTAGGAAAATCATTTTTTATGTAAATGTAAATGTAAACTCTGTTTGATTTGCGAAACCAGTGAGATTCTGAGTAAGGGTTTTGGTTACTCGAGGGGAAGGTGTTAAGCATCCCTCAGAGCCTATCCGAAGATAGTCCTTAAACTCAATTTAAGAAAATATGATTATGAAAACTTTTTTATTTATTTGCTTTTAATAATTAAATGAGAAGTTAATTAGTTAGTTTAAGAAAAGAGTACAATACAAGGTACGCCATGTATATGTCTTACTTTAATAGTAGTATTTTTATCATATTGTAAAAATAAATAAATAAATGTACTTAAAAGTATGATAAATTTATATGTAAAAGTATATATAGTTGTATCATAATAAAATTATCCTAAAAATATATAGATGTTGAATTTTCGAGAATCTATCGTCTTATTGAAGACGTGAAATAAAAATAAGATAGTAGTTGGGTGTGAATACGTAGTAATATTTGAATGAAAATATATAAAATGGAGTTTTCTAAAATAAAATAAAATAAATGATGCTAGATGTTAAAATATTATATAAAGGTCTGCGATCTTAAATAGGTTTATTATAAACTGTAGTATATACATGTAAGTTGTTCAAAACATATGAATGTTTATTATTCTATTTACATGTAGGGATAATTTGACGATAGATTGTATTCAGTAAAATAATATGTATATTTAAGTGTAGAGATTTATAAATTATAAATAAAATTAGCAAAAGAGATAGTAGATAATAATAGGTTATGTAGAGAAAAATATAGAAGTATATACCTTTATATGTACGACATATATATGTGTACCTTGTATT
>JAJOOS010010535.1:0-47886 GCA_029582725.1 Solanum chiquidenum
AACTAAATAATTAACCAAATATTTAAAATATAAAATCTTTTTGAGATGATTTTCAAATATTCATAAAATATATTAATTATATACATAATTACATAAAACATATATATCATTTAAAAATTATAAAAAAGTGGCGAAACTATTTAAATCATATTATTATTATTATTATTATTATTATTATTTTTATAAAACTAATTATTATAAGTCGTTTGAAATTTAAGAAGCTCGATGATTAATTTATGTTGTGGAGAGTCAAAATTGGGTGTCAACAATTGTAACGATCGGTTTACGTCGTTATAGAAAAGCCAACGGGGAAGATTTTTGGACCGAAAAACTTTTTGGTAGTATCTTGAAATTTCCCAACCTAGTCCAGATTTTGACGAAATCAGAGTCAATGAGGTCTAGGGAAATCAGGTAACAAATAGGAGATCAAATTATGAATTTGATCATATGAGTAGATAACTAAGACGTTAAGGAACCGTACGACTTT
Organism: Solanum chiquidenum; assembly: GCA_029582725.1. Taxonomy (NCBI): domain Eukaryota; kingdom Viridiplantae; phylum Streptophyta; class Magnoliopsida; order Solanales; family Solanaceae; genus Solanum; species Solanum chiquidenum. The sequence continues at coordinate 488 of JAJOOS010010535.1, forward strand.
ACGGAATTGAATTCGAGAGAGTAGAACTCTCGAAACTGATCTTGGCGTGAACGGGTAGTATCTGCATGTCATTGGTTGAAAGTGTGTTGTGAAATGGGGGTATTGAAATTATTAAAATTGATCATTGTTTTCGTGCAAGCCGCTGAGGCAGGATTTTCCCGCTAGGGCGTTGCCGCTGTAGCGGGGTGAGTACCACTGTGGCTGGGCAGTCGCGAATTAAATCAAAAATAAACTTCAAAAATATTTTATTCGGCACTTTTTGAATTTGAGAGCTAGGAGACGACCCCAAACGAGTTCTTGACAGTTTTTCACCATTCTTGAGACCAAAGGTAAGGTTTTAACCCCTCGAATTCATTTTTAAATTCGTAGAACGTAATCTAATGGGTAATTATCGATGGGGGAGGGTTTTGATCTGGAATTTATGGTGGAAACAACCCTAATTTGAATATTAGGATCATGGATTTGATCTAGGGTTGATAGGATTGTTGGTAATTCGGGTAATTAGTTATCATTTATTAATTCCCGTGTTATAATTATTGTTTATAGACCAAGAACAAGCGGAACGAATTCGGAAAGGGAAGAATCAAGTTTCTTAGGAGATTCAAGCTTTGTTTGAGGTAGGTGATGGTTGTGATTTCATGTTGTGTGATGTATGTTTGTTCTTGCTTCATTATAATACATGTATGTATGTTAATGTTGCATTATTGGTCACATAAATTGTAAATGAGGATAGATGAATGATGAATGCCATGAATCATGATTTGATTGTATGATTATGATAATATACTTGTGATTGTGATTATGGCTTGTTGAATGGATCGGGTGTTGCGTTCCAACACACTAACTTGGATCGGTTCCCACGTTCTGGCATAAATATGGGATCGGTTGCCACATTTCGACATAAACATTGGATCGGGTACCACATACCAGTACACTAACTGTTTGAGTTTAAGTTCCATGAGATAACCAATGACTTGTTGTAATTGTATATTGTTGAGAATGTGATAATCGATATTGTACATGTTCGGTATTTGCATGTTTATAATGTTGTATTACTTACTTATGTTGCACTTAGTGGGATAACTGTGTGATCCTACCAGTACACTGTGGTTGTGTACTGATACTGCACTTGCTCTTTCTTTTGTTGAATACATGGCATCTTTAGGCGGCTATTGGCAGACCTCGTCTTAGAAGATTAGTGATCGCCGATCGAATTCAAGGGTGAGCCAGTTTTTCCGAGATGCATTGAGTTCTCCTTTTTGTTTAGTCCATCTTTTCGGACTTAGACTAGTTCTTTAGATTTCTCTTGTTTAGTTGGGTTGTACCCATTTCTTTAGACTATGGTTCATTGTTAGAGTTTTTGTAGGTTGACTTTCAGGTTTTAGGCATTTAAATTCCGCAAATTTGATGTTAGATCGTTTGGAAGTTTATGGAAACTTCAGTATTTAGTTATATAAACCTTCTTCTGTAGCTTTAAATTGTTTAGTTGGGCTGTAGTAATGGTTCTCCCACCGGAGGGTTAGTGTAGGTGCCACTCACGACGGTTTGAGTCGTGACATTGAGGTTTAGGGTTAGGCACTTTTTTCTTTGTTGAACCTAAGATCTGGAGTATTGGAGGAACCTTGACTAGAAAATCTTTGTTGGAATTTAGAGAAATAATGTCCATCAGACCTTGAATGTGAAAAGTCACCATCATCAGACTTTTTTCTCTTTGCCTCCCTAGACCTTTTCTTAAGCTTATCTTCTTCAATTTGTTGAGAATCATACAATGAAAAATGTCAATTTCCTTAATAAGCGTGGTTGTATAACATTCCTTAACCACCATTTCAGACACACCCGAAACAAACTTACTTATCATTGCCCTAGGACGAGGACTAATTAACTCTCGAATACAATAAAATGATCAACTAGCCATGAGTATGAGAGGTAGAAGCGTCAGACCCTATTTTAATGAGATAATGTAGGCACAAGTATGCATTAGTACATGAACTGTACTAGGTATGAGGCAATATCTATAAATAGACATGATAGCATGAAGGACAAATGTTAGGGACTAGAGACTACCCTATTTGATCCCCTACCTCAAAGCCTTCTCAATGCTAAGTTCAAATCCCAACGTAATAGATAAGAAATCAAATATCATTATAACATAGGAAAGACACTGATCAATACCAATCCACATCTTTAAAATCAAAACATAGAATATCTCCTTAAACACAATTCAACATAGATGAGAAAACCTTTCATCAATGTGAATCCTTCTATGAGAAATACCTTCCACAATCATGATCATATTCATAGTGAGAAAACCTTTCACAATAATACTGATACTTTCCTATCAAACATCATCAAAATCATTTACGTCAATTTTCATAAAAGCAAGCATATCTTCATAAATTCATAATACATAGTTCATAAGTTCATGGGTGCATCATAGGTTCATAATTTAAAATCATGTATCATGTATGAGTCCTTATAATTTTAACTAAATTTCATGTTATAATCATTAAATCATGCATTAGAAGACTTAATCAACAATAGAAATCATAATTGAATAAAACCTATATAGAACTTGGATGAATCCTAATTTGATCAATTTGAAAATTAAATTGAAAAAATGAGAATCTTGGGGACCCATGGAGGAATAGAATTCATGGGGGAATACTCACATACCTTTTTAATCAAAGCCCAAGATGAATCATGAATTGATACCCCTGAATGAACCCTAGCTTCTTTTTCTTCCTTAGGTTGAGAGGGATCGTTGGAAAGTGAATTTGGTTAAGTTTTTGGGGAAATAGGAGAATTGATTTAAAATGGGTAGACTTGGGACTTAAAGATTTTATATAGGGCTTAGGGTAGAGGCAAAAGAGACATAGAATTGGCTTAAAGCATTTAGGAAAAGACCCAAAACTCCTAAAAACTAACTGCTAAACTCCTCTACGATTTAGACCTACGGTCCGTAGGACTTTTTACACGCCATCCTGGTCAACCGTAGAAAAGTTCAAAAGCCTAATATTTTGGCTAACTTTTGATGAAACCTATCTACGGCCCGTAGAACCTCCTATGGTCCGTAGACCCCAATCATAGAAAATAATATTCACCTCAAAATTTCACTAAATCTGAGACCTACCAACGAAACTCATCTAAAACTTGTAGATTATTTGACAGACCGTCTTGTTCACTCGTAAAAAAAGTTCGACTTGTTTTTTTTCAAAAAATATTTTCTCCCTTTCTACGAAACTGGTCTATGACCTGTAGAAAATTCTATGAACCGTAGATTGGTCTCGTAGACCTGAACTAGTAGGAAACATCCTTGCAACCTTTTTCCCTTTTGAAAGCTGGGGTATTACAAGATGACCAAATTGTCACTCCCAACAAGTCATAAATGATTTGGGGTCATTATAGAAAATCTCTAAAAGGCAAAAATAAAACAATACAGGGAAAATGTACACTAACTCTCCATGTTAGAATTACCAACACCAATTAATTAAATCAATTTTCTGAAAAATAATTTATTAACTAACTTAATCATTTATTATTATACTTCACTTATTTCACATGACTATAAAATCCATATGTAGGGTTTCACGAGAAAACCTATAAGTGATCATAGAGGGATGTCTTCTATCTCAAGTCTCTGACATGATTCTATCACTAATTACTATTTCACTAATTTGATTTATCATCATCCAATCTATTAGAAATATATTAACTCATAATTGAGTCTCACCTTTTAATAGATTAAAATAATAGATCAAACTACAAAGATCATAATAATTATATCAAGATTAAGAGTATAAATACTTGTAATGGAGTAGAGAAGTTGTTTATTAATACTCAGAACATAAACAAACATCTCTTCTTGATTCGTTTAATATATATGGAATGTACTAGCACAAGAAGTTGAAATATGACCACTCCCATAATTTAGATCAAATTATATTTAATCTTGTTCTACAATCATCAAGATGTTTTTCCTACTTCATATTTAATTGTGAATATTAATATATAACTTATGAGAACCGACAATTTGAATCTTTCGTGCATGAGTTAGATAACTCTATACAAAAAATGTCTACTATATAAGTAATGAACACGCATATTAACACAATAATTTATTCAAATAAGGATTTTATTATAATAAATAAAAAAATAGTCTTTACTTAGATTAATTGAAATAAAATATTATCACTCAACAACATGATTAATAGTATATCTCAACACAAACAGCTACTAGGACAAAGATATAATAGTGTCTCATTAGCACAATGATGCCAACACTTTTCATAAGATGATCACAAGTCCTTGATATTGGGAGTATAAGCATCTTCAAAATCATCACTTTCTATCCCATATAGTAGAAAGGGATCGTCTAATCCTGCGCATTTAGAAAAAAAAATCATTAATGTAATATGATAAATGACTTTAGTTATGTGAAAATAAAATATGATATTTCAAGTTCTTGTGACTCATTAAATTGTTCATTTTCTAAAAGACTTATACATTGAGAAACTACCTTCTTTAGATGAGAAAAGATCAAAATTATTTACATTTGTAAAAATGTTATCATGAGAGATTAGATGATCCTTTTTTCCATGTGAATTCTCAAGTGTAGTCTTGTCTCCTTCTTTTGCACTGTCTATTTTCATTGGAGGAGCGACTTCGGGTAGGACAAAGTTTGTAGTAATGCATACTCCTTCTTTGTCATTTTCACCTGCAAACAATGTGAAGATTTAATATTAAAAAGTAAATCAATGTAGCTAATAGTATTGATTATGTGAAAGAACTCAAACTAAATATTTACACATTAATTGTATAATTCTTGTGACCTATTTAGTGCAATCATTCAACGTTTTGTGGTGAATATAATTTTTATGATTTATCTAGTACATTCATTAAGAGATTTTATGGTGAAAAATATATTTATTTAGTGTAAAATTGTATGTGGTCATAGACTTAACATCATTGGCCACAATTTATTCCTAAAAATAAGTGGATTTTAACTAATGTGATTGGATGATGGGTATTAGATAATTAGTGTAGAATGCTACTTGTGTAACTTGTTTTACCTAATTCCATTATAGAAGTAGTTTTTCTTAGTTTTAACATACTTGTTTTCGTTTAAAAAAATATTTTTCACAAAGTTTGACCAACCAAATATGAAAATAATCAAATGTTTTTTTCCAAACAAGGCACACCCTAATTGCATAAATCTTGTGATTATCTCATGCATTTGTTAGGAGTTGATTAAAATACCTGTATCTAGTGTGAAATCAGCGGCAGTCACAAACTTAACATTATTGGTCAAGTTTACAATCATTTCTTTTTCTCCATAATTGTGTTCATAAGGAAGTCCCTTCTCCATATGACCATTCTCATTATTCTCGATTTCTAATGATTGTGAAATGGGGACTTGCTCCATATTTTCTGCAAAAATAAATGAAGTCAATATATAAATATTTTTTTAAAATGCTTTATTTATCTTAATTTATATGATATTATTTGACTAGACATGAATTTTAAGATACAAATAAATACTTTCAAGAATTATGACCCAAAATTTCCTATAAATTATTACGTGGTTATAAATTATTTCATCAAACATAAACTAAACTTTTAAAATTAAATTATTTTCAAATATTGAGATGCATCATTATTTTTAGAATAAACCAAAAAAAGTATATCGGGTAAAATGAAACAAAGAAAAAAATAATAATCATACCATGGAACTAAAACCTTTTCTTTTGGATCAAAAGTTAATTACTAAAAACAATAGAAACAATCACTAACTATATAATACGTGTAGCTTATTGAATGCGTTTATTAAGAGCATGCTTGCTTGGCTAAATTAAATACCTTCATTGTATGAAAAATTAATGGTCAATTCTTCATTCTTGGCCAAGGTTACGACCACATGATTATTGATTTCTTTGTGTACTTTATCTTCAGGAACAATATTTTGGAGCTCCAAATCTGCAAAGCTTGTATTATCTACTTCTTGAAATAATGGTGACATCAAGTGAAGGCCATCTATCGAAACATTGGAGGAAGAAAGCTTGTCGAATTTTGAAGGTCTTGAATATTCTTTTCCTATATAAATGATGACTCGTTGATAAAAATAACAAAAGATAATGTTCACACAATATAGCTAATAGTTTTGTTTAACTTAAATTCTAGTGATATAAAAATATTTACACAATCACATTTGTCATGAAATAGTTATAGGTATATTATTATTAATATAAATATCACTTTTATAAAAGGTTAAAATTTATCAAGTGTAAAAAATTATTTTCATTATATATACTGTTCAAATCATTTTTATTAGTACATAATGTGGGAAAATGATTTACAATACATAACACAAACAAAACTTTCACATACTGAAATGTATGAATTTTGTGGAATATTAAATTCGTTGTTCATTTATAATGGTTATAATAATAAAATAAAATAAAAAACTTACAAAAAAAAAATTAAGCTAGTGATACGATCACTTACCTACACCTTGTGAAAATTTAGAGTCCAACTCATTATTTTTGTTCAGGTGAGCAAACACTTTAATTTCACCCTCTTTTACCTTGTCCACTTCCTGATGGAGAACAACTACTACATCATGGCAATCTAAATTTGTATTTCTTTCAATTTCTTCTTTCTGAACCAATGATCGCATAAGTACATCATCGTTAGAGAGGTTGGAGGAAGATTGCTTATCAAATGCTTTATGGTTCGGAAGATTTTTAAGGTTATTCATCGAGCGAACCTGCTTGGATTTAACATCATTATGGTAATTGTGATTGTCCAAATTCATGAGATTGTTTTATGTACCACTAGAATATTAATAACTTACCATAAACTCGCTTGTTTCTTTGATCTCGATCATTTCACACATGAGCGCTACTGCATTTCCTACATGTAGTTCACCATTGTTTTCTTTCTGTTCCGTTGTTGTATGCTCTGAGTCTGAAGGTTCTTTTTTTCTTTTCTTGGAAGGACGTTTTGGAGACCCAATCTTGATTTGAATCAAGATAACATTATAAGAATGATTGTAACAATAAAAAAATTATATTTGTCAAATAATAAAACATCTTACCTTAATCTCTTTTACCATATTGGTTTCTGAATCGACTTCTACTTTCATTTTCTCGTAACCATCAAAGATATATCTACACACATCCACAACAGATCGACATATGAAACGTTTTTTCATATGATAGTAAACCTACAACACAACAAGGCTTTTCATTAGATTACAATAATTATTAAAGGATTTTAATATTGTACACTATCACCTTGCACTAACAAATTATTAACTACTCTACTAGGCAAATTCAATAAGATAAGTATGCTAATACAAATGAAGCAACTAACATAATTATAATAGATAAGATGCCTCATGATATAATCTAGAAACTATAACGGAACTATCTAGAGAAACATCTCCTAAACCAAAATGTAGACAAATCATAGAAAAACTACTATCAAACTATCATTTAACTTTTGCATTTTATAAAATATTACATGTCTTATTTTTAAGATTACAAAACTCATATTTTATAGACTCTTACCTGTAAGTATACTTTAAATTATATGATAGTGTAAATAAGACATTATCCAAATAATGAATAAAACTTAAACTCATTGTCACAACTATCTTAGTGATTGATTCGTTATCTCTCATTTTCTTGACTTGTCATTTTGTTAGTTCCTCATCACTAATTTATAGAATCAAGATATAGCAAAAATAATAATAATTTAAGTTATATGCAAGAAATAAGATAATAATTTTAGTTACCTTGTCACATTGACCATTAGGGCGCCTTCTCTTTTCACATGTCCAGTCTTCCAAGATATCATGATATTTTTTATTAAGTCTGAATGGATCGACTAAATCTTCTCCCTATTATTTGAGTCCATAACAAAGTATTTTGAAGAGTTAGCCGTCTCATTATTATGATCAAACCTTGACTTATTAAATTTATACATAAGCAATCTAGAAAAATAAATGTACTAACCTTGTTTAATTTTATAGTATAAATATTAGTTTCACCTGCTAGATGTACAATTGCAAAGCTAACAATAGATAGGGCTATGACCTCCGCATTAATCAATCCCCTCTTCCTCCCGATGAGTTGATGGGGAGTTAATTCCGACTCATTCTGCAATAATAGAAAGTTTTTAATAAAAAATTCTTGTCATACTTGATTGTGTTTTAAATAAACACTAATTTATAAACTATCATATCATATTTACTTTTTGTGACAAGAAAACTACCTAATTTATAGGATTACAAATTTTATTTTAATTGTTTTATGCTTATAGATATCTTTTGGATGACTTTATAATATAAAATTTTATTTACATTGTTTGTATATATAAGTTAAACTCTTTTGCAAAATAAAAGGAATAATAAAAATTTGATGCTTTGATGATATAAAACAATTTACACTATATTATATCTGAATGTTCATATAAACAAAATGAGCCTCTAGGTGAAAGATATTTATACTCACAATGTATGATAATAATATATGAAAATGACAATACATATATCATCAATTCACATGATAAAAAGAGAAAAAAAAAAATCAATGGTCATAATATCATTAACCAAAAAAATATATGATATTCATACTCGAATAACTATTGTTTCCTCAATTGCCGAGATATAAAAAAACTGTTTCTTCTGAATGTCGAATAGAAATTATGAGAGTTGTAAGAGTTTATTAATTAGACATTGAAATAAACATAAATTCTACGTCATAAATATGATCAAGATCATTAGAATTATGTCTTTATACAAACTAAGAATGATCAATTTATTAAGTTTCACTATCACATTAAATATAATGGGCAATGTATGTATCTTTTTTTGTATCACTCAAAATTAATTACAATAGTGTATATACAAACATGACATATTCTAATTAAAAAAAATAAATTGAAAAGTAAATTTCACAATCAGTGTCAATATCATTTAATAATAATGTCAAAATGTTTTAATTTTTTTTAAAAAAATCAATAAAAAGTGTTTATATATATATATATATATAAACATAAACATAAATGAAAATGACTTTAATTTTAAATGTGGTTAGATAATTTTTACAATTATTAAACCAGTTTAAAGAAAAATAATAAATTTGTAAATTATATCATTAAAGAAAAAGTTATTAGATTAACGGTTAGATTCTCGTAATTTTTCATCAATATTGCAATTAAAATCTAACATACAAATCTAGACAACTAGTATGTTATAAGTATCATTTAACAAAGACAGTATAAAACAATAAAATACTTAACTAAAAATCAATCTTTTATCATCTTAGTGTTTATAAAATATATTATTGAAATCACTTTTTCTTTAGATTCGATAAAACGTGATTGGTTATAAAATAAAATTTAATACTAACCATTATAAATAAGAAATTTAATCAGACTTGTTCTTTTTTTTAATAATGTGATTAATCGTCTATATGACAAAAAAATATTATTCAAAAAAACTTATTTTCTTTCCTTTTTTATCCAAAAGCCTATTGCATTTTCAATTAAAAAGAGAATAAAAATATTACCCATAATTCTATTTTTTTAAAAGACATCTAAATTTTATAAAATCTCATTTATTTTTTTAGAATCAAATCAAAAAGATAAATCTAAATAGACATAAATGTTATGATAAAATTTGTTAAAACAAAATTTTGATACACAATTATTCCTCACAATAATAAATTATTCCCAAACAAGAAAAAAAATACATTTAAATATCACCAAAGTGTCTAAAAATACCTAGAATTCATGTATTTTTGCTTATGCACAATAACGATCAAGATTTAACCAAGGAATTAAAATTTACGCAAAAGATAATAAACTAAAGGGTAAATCAACAAATAAGAGGAAGAACTAGAATGCTAAATTATATTTTCTTACTGATATCCCCGAGACATTCTCCCTTGGATGACTTGATACACTAGAGGGTAGTAACACCGATTCACTACTATCAATTCTTTGATTTTCTTGAGCCTGTAAGGAATTAGGAGACGTACAAAATAATTATCAAATTTTCGATGCAGAAATAATATTATTTATTTATATTCTGTTATGTAGAATTTTAACTTGTTTGTAATTTATAGTAGAAATTAATTCACAATGTTACCCTACATTCTTTATTTTTTTCAAAGTGCGAATCAACTTTTCATTATTAAACATTTATTAAAATGAACAACTAAGAAAACCATTTTATTTTTGTAAGAAAAGTTTTCTAGTTTTATAAAATAAATGTTTTTAAAAACATTTCTCCAAAAATAATTTATACAAATCTCTATTCGAATTATACTTTTTCTGGATTCATCATAATTTTTATATGAAATATTTAAAAAAATTACTATTGTAAAACAACATACCGCTATTCGAACAATATTGACTGGGGAAACGTAAGGTATTATTTCACGGCAATTGTTGATTTCAGAAGAAGAATCCATTTTTTTCTCTACAAGCAAGATAAAAGAGAGAAAATTTACTCAAGAATATTGAGAAGAAATATATTTTGAAGGATAAATGGAGAGATGTATATATAGATAAAGTGTAAGAAAAAAATATCTAACAAATGAGTGTGCAATTATGGGAATTAAATGATGTTTACCTCTTTTTAATATGGAAATAATGTTTTTACCATATTTGGTCAATTATTTACTAACCAAATTTGAATATTTATTTATAGTAATGTGGTTATTACTTAGATTCTAGTATTTCTTTTCTCTAGATATCATGTAATTACAATCCTTGTAACTAGAGGTGTTAAATGGGCAGGTTGGGTTGAAATTGGAGATATTAAAATGGGTTGAAATAGAAATTGAGTTGGGTTCTAACCCGTTCAAGTTTACTTTGGGCTCAAATGGATTGGGCTCAAATGGGCTTAAAAGCGGGTTGGGTCTTGACCCGTCCAATTTGACCCGCTTAATCTCAATAATTTTAAATATTGTTATTTAAGTTTTATAACCATAATTTGAATTTCAACTCAAGAAAATTTTAAAAAGAAGAAGTTACAAATGAATAGATAAATCCTAAAAGATATAAAATAGATAGTAATTCATACCTTCAATATAGTAACATACATTACATCAACGAAAATAAAGAGTCTTAAAACGGGTTGAAATTGGAGATTGAATTGGGCTCAATTGAGGATTCTCTCAATATGGGTTAGGACTTGATGGGTTGAGATTAGACCCAATTCAAAATAGGCGGGTTGGGCGGGTTAAAAAAGATTAAAGTGAGAAAGAAATCAAAATAAATAGTTTACAAAGAAAGAAATAAAAATAATTATATATATATATATATATATATATAAGTTTTAATATCAATAAATATGTATACTAACTAATTATAAAGTTACCAATTAAAAAATGACATGTGTCCAATTTGTGCACCCATCACTTGCCTTCAAGAGAAAGTGCACACTCTCCATGCCACGACAACATTTATGGTGTATTTATTCCATTTTAAATTAGTTTGGGGGAGAGGGTTAAGGGAAATAGCACCCTAGTTAAATTTAGGTGTGTCTCTGAATTTCGATCATAGTCTAGAGTGTTCTTGTGTCTTATATGTCACGCCCCGAGCCTACACCCTGGACGTGGCTGACACTCGAGAACCATTGTTGGCCCCAACCGAACCCTTGGTCTGGATTACTTACTCAGCGGAAGACTTAACTCATGAAGAAAAATACTTTTAAATTAAACTGAACTGCTCAAATTATAACTCAGAATGTATTATAATAACATTCACTGCCAAAGTGGCAACTCAAGTCTCGACTTAACTGAAAAGGAAAAGTAAAGACTCATGAATTAACATCACTAACTCTGTCTATGAAGCCTCTAAACTCTAAGGGATGTCGGGACAGGACTCCCGATCATCCCAACAACTGAAATAAGCAAGCAATAAAACAAAACATAACCAAAGGGATCCTCTGGAAAGCAAGGAGGCTCACCAACTGACTCTGAGTGCTCAACTGGATCAACGATGCGCTGGATGTTGATCCTGGTTACCTGTGTCTGCATCATAATAAGATACAGGCCAAATGATATCAGTACATTGAATGTACGAGTATGCAAGGGGAAATCTAAAACAAGACATAAGCTTGAAAGGAACTGAAGAACTTACCTAGCTCAACTCAACTCAACTCGACTGAACTTATTTCAATATAAAGCAGTGTATATAAATGCAGTATAAAGAAAAGCTTTAAAACATGTTTTTCAACTCTATGTATTTAGAATTACAATAATAACTCTGTATGTATGCAAAGATACAATATGAACTCTGTTTGTATATGAAAATACAAATATTTGTGATGTATATAAAAATATAAAGTACTGTTGTGGGAGTTTTTCTAATCGACAACCATCACTTAAGAGCTATCATGATGATATAACATTTTGCCTCACGCTGCCAGGGCCGTCCTATACCTTGCCGGAGGTATAGAACCTGAACTACTAAGTGGATCCACTAGTCTATGCTAAAAAGCACTAAAGGAATCATTTAAAAAGTATGACCCTTTTATACCCATGATGGCTACATTGTTTATGGCGGCTTGGAGTTCTCTGAACTCTCCCCCATATCGGTGCTCAATACTACTCCCAAAATATACTAGCTCTTTATGTTTAAAAACATAACTTCTTTTTATGGTTTGAGATAAATGCTCAAAACTTAGCTCAAAGAATATCTTGGAAATCTCAGTTTCCCTTCTTGCTTAATTATGAAAGCATTTGCTCTGTTATGAAAACTAGCTCAAAGGCTCTTTGGAAAATGAAGTTTCCTTTCTTGCTCAAATGTGAAAATATTTACTCTTTAACTGAAAACTAGCTCAAAGGCTCTTTTGAAAATCAAAGTTTCCTTACTTGTTTAAATGTGAAAATATTTTAAACTCTTTGGGAATACATAGTCCCCATATACTTTTGAAGAAATGAACTTCAACTTTACTCTTTACTGAACTCAAAACTCAAGTCTTAAAACAAAGTTAAATCATTTGTAAAAGACTTTTGGAAGACTCTATGAACTTCTCTTAACTTGACTCTTAACTTCTCTTGACTTGATACTTAACTTCCTTGAATTGAATTATGGATTCAAGGATTGTGATTTGTGATAGGAAAGATCTCATGATGTTTAGGAATGATTTTAGATAGCTAATCATGAGAAAAGATCAAGAAATCATTGTCTGGATACTAGTCCGCGACGCGGAGGTACATTTAAATTTTGGTCGCGAAAATTATTTTTGAGGCAGAATGGTCTGTGACCGCTCCGCGATGAGAGGAGATTTTTTGTGAAAATTTGGGATAGGTTCGCGACGTGGCCTTACTACCCAGATTCGTCTGATTTTTCCATCTTTCGCTTTCCAGTCCCAATTCACCTAAACTTGACTATTCTTCTCAACTTCTCTTTAGATTCATATACTCATCATATGTACCCAGGAACCTAACTTAAAGCAACTCTAAAACTAGATGTAAAAATCTTAGAAACTTCTCAATTCATCCCAATTCAAGAACGAAAAACAAATTCAAGAACATCATTCAAGATTTATCAACCTTCAATTTGCTAGAACTAACTTCGCTGAAATAAATATGCTTGGCACGTGGCTGAACGAACCCAACTCTATGAAAGACTCACATACCTCTTTAGGGAACAACCCTTGTCGAAATCCACAAGCTAAACCTTCAAGAATGACGAACTTTGCTCTTTCTTCTCTTTTCTCCTCTTGCGTTCTTTCTCCAAAAACCCTAGCGTAAATTTCTAATTGTCTAAACTGAACCAATTCAGTTTTGACCCTTAATTAATTCACCAAAAACGAATTAAAATAATAGGATATGGAAAAGACCAAAACACCCTTTAAAAATCTGGATTGGACATTTCCTTATTTGAACAATCCAACTTCCAAAGGGAATATCTTACTCATAGGAACTTGGAATCATGAAAACTTGGTGGAGTTGGAAAGATTATTCCAATAGCTTTCCAAAAATACCTAGAAATACACCTAGCTCATCCTGAGCTAGGAGTTATTGCCGTTTGAGTTGACCTAAACTCAACTTATTTTAACTTTACAAAATTTCCAGATTTTCATTCTTTCCAAAAATGACTATTTCCAATTATCACTTTTACTAATTCCAGCTCTTTCTAGTTCTTTTAATTTGCGAGATGTTACAATATCTCCCCCTTGGGAACATTCGTCCTCGAATGAGATTACTCTTAGTAGGCTAAGGGTGTAACATTTAACATTCAGCTCAAACACCAGCAAGCAATGCATTTACAACATGCTAATCTTACAAATAAAAGCCAAGAAAAGGATTAGTACCTTAATTTGGAACTTCTCCGGATTCGAAGAGATGTGGATATCTCTTTTTCATATCTTCCTCAACTTCCCAAGTAGTTTCCTCAACAAATTAGTTCCTCCAAAGGACTTTGACTGATGCTACCTCTTTTGTTCTCAACTTGCGAACTTGGCGATCTAGAATCTGAACTGGAATCTCTTCATAAGATAAACTATCCTTGATCCTAATATCCTCAATTGGTATGATAAGTGAAGGATATCCCATGCACTTCTTCAACATGGAGATGTGGAACACCGTATGGACTACTGCTAATTCTTGTGGTAGCTCTAACTTATAAGCTATATTGCCAATCGTCTTGGATATTCTGTAAGGGCTAATGTACCGGGAACGAAGCTTCCCCTTCTTACCAAATCTCATGACACCCTTCATGGGTGAAACTTTCAAGTATACCCAATCATCTACTTCAAACTGTAACTCCATTCTCCTAACATCAGTGTAGGATTCCTGACGACTCTGCGCCGTTTACGACCTCTCTTGAATCACTTTCACCTTCTTCATAACTTGATGAACTAAATATGGTCCTATCAACCCTGCTTCACCAACTTTAAATCATCCAATAGGAGATCTGCATCTTCTCCCATAAAGAGCCTCACATAGAGCCATTCAGATGCTAGCATGGTAATTATTGTTGTAAGCAAACTCAATGAGAGATAGGTGATCATCCCAATTACCCTTGAAATCAATCACACAATCTACCTTGATACCTCAAAACACCATCTCCCCCTTGTTCAAAAGCCATCACTTTTTTGCTTATGAACACTTGCCTTTAATTCAAGCAATAAAGGATCTTGGTCTTGCTTTTCTTTCACTTATGACACTAATGATGATTCAACCTCATTCATCACCACTACTCCTCCTTCTGTGGAATCCATTAGTCGAACTCCTAGTCATGCAAGTATGAGCACATCTTTTGCTAACTCTCTCTTATCTTTATCAACATGGGTGGTACTACCTATAAACAACCTGCTCAAGGCATCATCAACAACATTAGCCTTACCTGGGTGATAAAGAATACTCATGTCATAATCTTTGAGTAACTCTAACCACCTTCTCTGTCTGACATTAAGTTATTTCTGACTAAACGCATATTGAAGACTTCTGTGATCGGTGAACATATCTACATGAACATCATAAAGATAATGACGCCATATTTTCAAAGCAAATACTACGGCAGCCAACTCTAGATCATGGTAATTCTTCTCATGAACTTTCAACTGTCTAGAAGCATAAGCTATAACCTTGTTATTCTGCATTAAAACACAACCCAAACCAACTCTAGATGCATCACAATACACCACAAAACCTTGAGTACCCTCTGGTAAAGTTAACACTGGCAGTAGTCAACCTCTTTTTCAATTCCTAAAAGCTTTTCTCACAAGCTTCAGACCATTAAAATTTCACTGTCTTCTGAGTTAACTTGGTCAAAGGAGATGAAATAGTTAAAAATTCCTCGACAAACCTTCTATAATATTCAGCCAAACCTAAGAAACTCATAATATTAGTTGGAGATGTGGGTCTAGGCCAATTCTACACTGCCTATATCTTTTGAGTATCAACTTTAATTCCCTTTCCAGACATAATGTGGCCTAAGAATGCTACAGGCTTAAGCCAAAACTCACACTTAGAGAACTTGGCGTACAACTCTCTATCTTTTAAAGTCTAAAGAACTATTCTGAGATGGCTAGCATGATATTCTTCATTCCTTGAATAGATTAGTATATCATCAATGAAGACGATAACAAGCATATCTAAATAAGGTTTTGAAGACTCTATTCATAAGGTCCATGAATGATGCAGGTGCATTGGTCAAATCGAACGACATGACCAGAAACTCATAGTGACCATAACGAGTCCTGAATGTTGTCTTGGGAATATTGCATTCCCTTACTTTCAACTGATGGTAACCTAATCTGAGGTCTATTTTTGATAAACATGAAGCACCCTGAAGCTTGATCGAAAAGATCATAAATTCTCGGAAGAGGATACTTATTCTTGATGGTAACCTTGTTCAACTGACGATAATCTATACACATCCTAAGGGAACCATCTTTCTTTCTCACAAATGGGACTGGAGCGCCCCAAGGTGAGATACTTGGTCGAATGAAACCTTTCTCTAAAAGATCTTTCAACTCTGTTGATGCCATGCTATATGGAGGAATAGAGATAGGACGAGTATCAGAAATAGTATTTATACCGAACTCTATTTCTCTCTCAGGAGGGACTCCGAGAAGATCATCTGGAAAGACTTCTGGAAACTCTTTTACTACTGAAACTAACTGAATATGAGGTATCTCAACACTAGAGTCATTAACTCGGACTAAGTGATAGACACACCCCTTGGAAACTAACTTTCTCGCCTTAAGGTACGAAATAAAATGACCCTTAGGCACTGTTGAACTGCTATTCAACTCTATAACTGGTTCAGTGGAAACTGGAACTTGACTACTCGAGTTCTACAATCTATTGATGCATAACAGGCATGAAGCCAGTCCATACCTAGAATGACATCAAAATCTACCATGTCTAACTTAATTAAATCAGTCATGGTACTCTTGTGATTGACGGAAACAAAACAATCACGATAGACTTTCTCTGCTAGAATAGACTCACCAACAAGTGTAGAAACACTGAATGGTTCACTAAGTTGCTCAGGAATAACATCAAAATTCATAGCAACATATGGAGTTACGAAAGATAAACTCGCTCCTGGGTCTAGCAAAGCATAAACAGTAAAGTCAAAGACTTGGATCATACCAGTGACAACATATGGTGAATCCTCTTGCTCTTGGCGACTATTGATAGCATAAAGATGGTTTCTTTCTCCACCTGCCCCTGAAGTAGCTCATCTAGATGCAGCTCTATCTGGTGGAGCATATGAAGAAGATTAGTCTCTATTTCCCCCATTACCATTACTCTGTCTACTCTTAGGACACTCTCTCATAAAATGATCGTTCTGGCCATACTTGAAGCAACCAGTGAAGTCATCAAGACACATCCCTGAGTGGTTCCTACCATACTTAGCACATGCAGGAGTCTTAGTACCCCCTTTTGCCTTACTACCTTGCGAATGCGCAGGTCTAGCTTTGAAGTTCTGAGAATTCTAACTATTGTACTCACATTTGTTCTTGGTGCATGTGCACTAGCAGATGGTGGAGCAGGTCCTTTCTGCTTATGTTGGAAAGAAGACCGGTTTACATTACTCTTTTTGCTGCCCGGATTCATTCCCTTATGTCTTAGCCCTCTTATTCTCAAACTTTTCTCTATCCTTCAGCTGGTCCTTCTCAACTTGTTGCACATGGATCATCAGCCTTGCTTATGCCCATGTAACCTATTAGCATGGCTACCTTACTTTCCTTATTTGACAGACGAGGCAACCTAACAATGAATAAATTCATCCTGCTCCTCCTGTCGGCAACTATATCTTTGCTTCTCCTAGCTCACGGGGAAAGAAACGCCCCATTAAAGCACTCTCAAAACAGTTCAACTCACAATCGGTTAAGCATAAGCACGAGTAGAAAGAAACTTTATAGAGATTAACTCTATCGCACAAAATGAATATGAAAGAAGTGAGATATTTCCTAAATGTTGCAGCCTCCTAATTATAGATGTGGCACACTTCACACCGATAACTAGGACTCTACAGACACGGCTTCATAGACTCCCTAGGACTCTTGAACTATGTGCTCTGATACCAAGTTTATCATGCCCAGAGCCTACACCCCGGATGTGGCTGGCACTCTAGAACCATTTTTAGCACCAATCGAACCCATGGCTTGGCTTACTTACTCAGCGGAAGACTTAACTCATGAAAAAAAATACATTTAAAGTAAACTGAACTGCTCAAAATATAACGTAGAATGTATTATAATAACATTCACTGCCAAAATGGCAACTCAAGTCTCAACTTAACTGAAAAGGAAAAGTAAAGACTCATGAACTAACATCACTAACTCTGTCTATGAAGCCTCTAAACTCTAAGGGATGTCGGGACAAGGCCCTCGATCATCCTAACAACTGAAATAAGCAAGCAATAAAACAAAACATAACCAAAGGGATCCTCTGGAAAGCAAGAAGGCTCACCAACTGACTCTGAGTGCTCAACTGGATCAACGATGCGCTGGATGTTGATCCTGGTTACCTATGTCTGCAACATAATAAGATGCAGGTCAAAAGGCATCAGTACATTAAATGTACAAGTATGCGAGGGGAAATCTAAAACAAGACATAAGCTTGAAAGGAACTGAAGAACTTACCTGGCTCAACTCAACTCAACTCGACTGAACTGATTTCAATAAAAAGCAGTGTATCTAAATGCAGTATAAAGAAAAGCTTTAAAACATGGTTTTCAACTCTGTGTATTTACAATTACAATAATAACTTTGTATGTATGCAAAGATACAATATGAACTTTGTTTGTACATGAAAATACAAATATTTCTGATGTATATAAAAATATAAAGTACTGTTGTGGGAGTTTTCTAACCGACAACCATCACTTAAGAGCTATCGTGATGATACAACGTTTTGCCTCACGCTGCCAGGGCCGTCTTATACCTTGCCGGGGGTATAGAACCTAAACTACTAAGTGGATCCACTAGTCTATGCTAAAAAGTACTAAAGGAATCATCTAAAAGTATGATCCTTTTCTACCCATGATGGATACATGGTTTATGGCGGCTAGAGTTCTCTGAACTCTCCCCCATATCGGTGCTCAATACTACTCCCAAAATATACTAGATCTTTATATTTTAAAAAATACAACTTCTTTCTGTGGTTTGAGATAATTGCTCAAAACTTAACTCAAAGGCTATCTTGGAAATCTCAGTTTCCCTTCTTGCTTAATTATGAAGGCATTTACTCTGTTCTGAAAACTAGCTCAAAGGCTCTTTTGAAAACAAAGCTCAAATGTGAAAACATTTACTCTTTAACTGAAAACTAGCTCAAAGACTCTTTTGGAAATCAAAGTTTCCTTGCTTGTTTAAATGTGAAAATATTTTAAACTCTTTGGGAATACATAGTCTCCATATACTTTTGAAGAAATGAACTTCAATTTTACTCTTTACTGAACTCAAAACTCAAGTCTTAAAACAAAGTTAAATCATTTGTAAAAGACTTTTGGAAGACTCTATGAACTTCTCTTAACTTGACTCTTAACTTCTCTTGACTTGATTCTTAACTTCCTTGAATTGAATTATGGATTCAAGGATTGTGATTTGTGATAGGAAAGATCTCATGATGTTTAGGAATGATTTTAGATAGTTAATCATGAGAAAAGATCAAGAAATCACTGTCTGGATACTAATCCGCGATGCGGAGTTTAAATTTTGGTCGCAAAAATACTTTTTGAGGAAGAACGGTCTGTGACCGCTCCGTGATGCGAGGAGAATTTTTGTGAAAATTTGGGACAGGTCTGCGACGCGGCCCTACTACCCAGATTCATTCGATTTTTCCTTCATTCATTTTCCAGTCCCAATTCACCTAAGCTCGACTATTCTTGCCAACTTTTCTTTAGATTCAGATACCCAGCATATGTACCCATGAACCTAACTCAAAACAACTCTAAAACTAAACATAAAGATCTTAGAAACTTCTCAATTCAGTCCAATTCAAGAACGAAAAACAAATTCAAGAACATCATTCAAGATTCATCAACCTTCAACTTTCTAGAACTAACTTCGCTGAAATAAACATGCTTGGCGCGTGGGTGAACGAACTCAACGCTATAAAAGACTCACATACCTCTTTAGGGATCAACCCTTGTTGAAATCCACAAGCTAAACCTTCAAGAACAACGAACTTTGCTCTTTCTTCTCTTTTCTCCTCTTGCGTTCTTTCTCCAAAAACCCTAACATAAATTTCCAATTGTCTACACTGAACCAATTCAGTTTTAACCCTTAATTAATTCACCAAAAACGAATTAAAATAATAGGTCATGGAAAAGACCAAAACACCTTTTAAAAATCCGGATTGGACATTTCCTTATTTAAACAGCCCAACTTCCAAAGGGCATATCTCACTCATACGAACTCAGAATCGCGCAAACTTGGCGGCGTTGGAAAGATTATTCCAATAGATTTCCAATAATACCTGGAAATACACCTAACTCATCCTGAGCTAGGAGTTATGACCGTTTGAATTTGACCTAAACTCAACTTATTTTAACTTTACAAAATTTCCAGATTTTCATTCTTTCCAAAAATGACTATTTCCAATTATCATTCTTTCTAATTCTAGCTCTTTCTAGTTCTTTTAATTTGCGAGATGTTACATTATATTGTACTACCTTAAAATCATGAACTCCCTAACTTGAATGCTAAATTACTATAATACCCCAACTTAAAACATTTAATTTAGTATATCTTTAATATTTTATATTACATTCATTTATTTATTTATTAAATTATATTAAAAGCAAATAACTTTACACATTGAAGGGTTGTGACTATTCCAAAGGGTTGTGGTAACTTTTCGATGAGTTGTGACCTCTCTGAAGGGTTGTGACTTTTTTGATAAAGCACAATGTGCACATGTTCATACTACTCTTTGTTGGCTATAAATAGAGGGGTTCCTCACATTTTTAAAATACAATATTTTTAAGTTTTTTTTTCTTCTCTTTCTTAGAACACCCAATTTAGTATATTTTCAATATTTTATATTACTTTGTATTTATATTATATTAAAAACAAACACTTTTTTCATATTGAAGGCTGTGATTTTTCCCAAGGATTGTTACCTCATTGAAGGATTGTTATATTTTTAAAGAGTTGTGACGTTTCCATGAATGGTGATCTTTCTTATTGGTTGTGACTTTTTCACAAAGGGTTATTATTTTCTGATAAGGCGCGGTAAGCACATGTTCATACTATCCTATGTTGGCTATAAATGGAAGGGGTTCATCTTATTTTTAAACTACAATTTCTTTAAGTTTTCTATTTTTCGTCTTTCTTACAAACCCAATTTAGTATATCTTTTATATTTTGTACTTTGCTTATATTATACTATATTAAAATCCAACATCATTTCACATTGAAGGATTGTGACTTTTTTGAAGTGTTGTGACCTTTCTGAAGTGTTGTGACTTTTCTGATAACGCACAACAAACACCTATGCATATTATCCTTTACTAGATATAAATAGAGGGGTTTTCTCATATTTGTAAACTACAAATTTTTAAAGATTTCTATTCTTCTTTATTCTTAAAATACCAATTTAGTATATCTTTTATATTTTATATTATATTATATTTATTTATTTATATTATATTAAAAGCGGACACTTTTTCACATTGGATAGTTGTGACTTTTTCGATGAGTTGTGACATTTTCGCAAGGTTGTGAATTTTCTAATAAGGCACAATAAGCATATGTTCATACTATCCTTTGTTGACTATAAATTAATGAGTTTTCTCACATTTTTAAACTATGAATTCTCTGTGTTTTTTTGTTCTTCTTCTTAAAAAAAACCTAAGTGTGATTTGTAATCGTCGTTGAGTGAGTTCGAAGAGTTCAGTAGAATGTTAAACTACTAAAATACCCTGACTAATATACTCGATTTAGTATATCTTCTATATTTTATATTCACTTGTTTGTTTATTTATATTTCTTTATATTTTATTAAAAGCAGGAGCTCCAACAATACAATAATAACTTAGCAATGAGAGGAGAAGGTATATTTAATGTTATTAAAAGATTTTAAGGGTGACTTTTTTATTGTTACCTATCACAATTAATTTTAAAATGAGAAAAAGTTAACAAAAAAGAAGAAGAAAGATAAATGTAATTGGAAGCTATAGAGAGGTGCCACATCATCTTATTTATATATAGTTTTATATGATAAATAAATATGGATATTTTCGGATATTGATTTCACAACTTTCAATATCCACACAGTTAATAATCATATGAAAGTTTATATCCATTAATTATCACTAGGAACTTATACTTTATTATTCCATTTATAATCCTTTACTTAATTATTTGGTTTAATGATATAAATATTATATTACTCCATCTGTCCCTATTTACTTGTCTATTTTTCACTTGGCACACTTATTAAGAAAATAATAATTGACATAATGAGTTTACAATTTCACTCTATTAATTGAATAGAATTTCAAAATCAATTTACTTATTAAAGAGGTTCTACTTTTTTTTCAAAAACATTAACTCTCTAAATAAATTGAGGGTATAATAGGTTAAAAAATATATAGTTTTTTCTTGATTTTTCAAATATGACAAGTAAAAGGCAACAAGTAAAAATCAAAATTGGGCAAGTAAAGAGGGATTGATGGAGTAAAAAAATAGTGTACTACATGATTTGACATTCGCGTACAATGCACGTGCATTTAAAGCTAGAATATATATAGAGTAATTTCACTAGATAGTCACCCATGTTTGGGAAATTACCTAATAATATCACTTTTGTTTGTTTTAGGACTATAATATCACCAAACTTTGCATATTTGCCTCAAAATATACTTCACACAAAAAAATCATTTTTCTCTCTCCTAATGAATGTCATGTCATGTCATATTATTCACTTTTTACTAATAATTAAAAAAAATAACTTTTTAAATCAACCCATATGATATACTCGGTAAAAAAATAATTACATAACACAAAGTGAACATTTTAAAACAAACTCATATTTATTTTATGTTATTATGATTAACACTAATTATTTATTCTAAATCATTCATTCTTTAAGTTCTTATAGAATGCTCAAGCTTAACATTAAAAACAAGTAAAAGTGAACGAAAAAAAAAGTGATGTTAGAGAACAATTTTCACGTCTCATAAAAAAATCAAAAGTATTGCATCACCTAACTCTTTTTACGGATTTTTTTCTAGCAACTATTCCCTCTGTCCATTTTTATTTATTCATTACATTATAAATAATTATTCATTTGTTACTTGTTTATTTTAGAAAATCAAGTGATAATTTATTACTTAATTCCTAATTCAATGTTATTATTAATTATAATCATTTGCCAATTAAAATTATCTTTATTATTCCTTAAGAGATATGTCAAATTAATACTGAACAAGTAAAGATATAAAGATGGACTGAAGGAGTAGAAACTAAATTTTCTATTATTTAAAAAAAAAAATAGTATTAAGAAAAGAATAACATTGTATGACATTCCATTAAAAGTGTGTACTTTGCATATTCTTTAAGTAATTAATGAATGAATGAATGAATTGCGAAATAATTTTAGAAAAATAATTAATGTTAAATGTAATATAGAATAAAAAATGTCTATCTCTTAATATGCTAAAGTAAAAAACTAAAAATGATAAATAATCAAGATTTTTTTTTACTGAATATAACATATGCGTTATTTTTAAAAGTTAATTTTTTTAATAAAAAAATGTATAATATGACATGGCATCTCAATAGGAGAGAGAATAATGTTTTTTTATGTGTAAATTATATTTTGAGGAAAATATGCAAAGTTGGATGATATTGTAGTCCTAAAACACACATAAGTGATATTACTAGGTAATTTCTCAAACATGGGTGACTATCTAGGGAAATTACTCTCCCATATATATATATATATATATATATATATGTATATATATGGGATCTTGTGTGTAGCATAGGCCCAAAAAATTATTTATTTTGTCTTAATTTATGTGATACATATAAAATTTAAAGAGTCAATTAAATTTTGATATGATTTTTAAATATTTTAAATAATTAGTAATTACTAGAATTTATTATATTTTTATGGAATTTTTAAATAATGTGTTACTCTCCGTGTTCCAACATAGGTATCATTGATAGAATTTCGAGAGTCAACCAAAATTTAAGTTATTAATTATTATGATTTATTTCAGCCTTAACGACGAGGCTAGGATAGTAATAAGGTCTAATATAAATAAATTTTTTTGAGCAACTTTCACATATAGCAAACATAAAAATCATATTTGTATGTTATAGCTATAGTTTATATAATTGCGCTTCATAGCAAATTTTATGTTTTCTATGGAGCTTTTGATTTGCATAATTCGCTACAAATATTCAATTTTATACAAATTATTCAGTTTTGTATAAATTCATTTATACATTGTAATTTGTATAATAAAATCTGTATTTGTATAATTATAAGTGTATAGGACGAAAATATATGTATTTGTATTTGTATATACACTTTTCTCTCGCTTTATACAAACACAGACACATTTTTTATATTTTATACCGGAATGTATAAAATGGCTAATTGTATACCGAAAATGGCTTATTGTATACCGAATCAAATGACAAAAAAGGGGATGTTTGCTGCGAATTTCAATTAAAATAAACTATGACTATAACATTTAATTTGAATTAATAATTTGTTATTTCATATAATTTTCACAATTTTTTTAATGAACTAGGCCCATGAGTTCCGTAGTTATTGTGCCAATATACCTTGAAAAATTTAAGAAGTCAAAAAGTTGGTACAAGGATTTAAACTCATGACCCCCCACTTAAAAGTTTTAAATTAAACCACCAAGCTAGAAGCAACTGATGTAAGTTTATACCCTAACATTCAAAATAGAGATCATGAAACAAGCAAGTGATTGTTGCTTCTTATACAAAGGAATGTGTGTGTAAAGCAAGTGTGTATACTAAATCAGTATTAATAATAGTGTTAGCTTTGAATCGAGATCATGCCTCAACAATTTGGTGATATTTTCTCTTATGCCAACGTTTTAGTCATGCACATGCATTTCTACTATAAATTTAAGCCGTTAGGTTATTATCTACAAGACGCTCCTAACTCTCACTCTCGTGGCCAGTTGATCTCATTAACGAATCGAAGATCAAGAGTTGGTGAGTCCTCATGTTCCAAGGACTATGACACTATAATTGCTTTCTTTAATTACTTCTGTTTTCAGACTTTGTATGTGATGTATGAGTTTCGTCTCAATCACTTTCCTTATGACGTAATAGATGACTTATGATTAGACTTCCGCTTTGTCAAAACTCTTTTATGATATAAAACTATGATTTTGAATTTTTTATTTCTACTATCTTGTATGATGTATGCTAAGTGGCTTTTGTAAGACCTCTTGGGATCCTATACGTCATGTTATGCCAATGGTGTACCTTGTGTCGTGACCTTATCACCAAGAGAAACACATAGAATTATATTTAACGAGAAGTAAATTAGTTAATAGCAAATCCACTAGAAAAAAACTTGAGATTGGTCTCCTGACTTCAAAGCCTTTATTAAAGTGATGAACTATGAATATATGATTTTCTCGTTTGGATTATTTGATTGAGCTTTAAATGACATCAACTTGACTTGGGCCTATAATTAAACCAGTCGACATTATAAAATAACACACAATTTTCATATACCTCGAATATTTGGATATTGAATAATGTAGTATTCTTAAGTAATGAATCATGTGAATCTCAATCTACAAATTGCTATACTATGATCAATTCCTCAATAAGCACAATTATTTATGAAGATAACATATATGCATACATATATATTTGATTTAACTAATTTCTTGAGGTTCTCCAAGTTGGGCCTTTGTCTTTGGGGAAACAAGAGTGGATGCCACAGAATGTGAATTTGATCTGATAAAAGTTAAATCCAATCTCTGAAAGGTGGAATCTGACCTTGTTCGACGATGTAAATTAGGATGTTTCTCAACAACCTCGATATCCCACAAGACTTTTTCGTGTTTTCTATTAGTATTAGGAGCCTCATGTGTAATTGAATTTCTCCATGGTGGTAATCCTCCGTTTGGTTGGAGGTAAGTTCCCCAAAATGATTTGAGACGTACCTGAAATCCATCCCTTACAGCTTCCCATTCCGTGGATGGGTAGTTCTTTTCTGGAAGATCTGCTTGGATTACTTTCCTTCCAACAACACCTGGAATGAATGGTGTGTTGGTAGCGGTTAGATATTTCCCATAACAACTCTTAAGACGAAACGCGTCTTCTCTTCCCTCAACAAATTCAACATTCCAAATTGAATCTTTATTTGTTCCTTTGCGTCTTTGTGTCACATTATCTTGGTCATCCATCGCTATTAGGTACTTGTCTTTTCGATTTCTAAGCCGGACGCTCTCCGCCCTTTGGAATAGTTCCATTTTTATCAATACCTAATTAATTCATTCCAATTCATAAGAGATAATAAAGTACATATGTATGGATTAAATGAAATGAAATTTGTTGCATGCATGGAATATATTAATATGCATACCTGAGTTAAATTAATCGCTAAATAAGGGTTTTGATGAAGAGAGAAAACATGCGATTTGACAGATCTTGAAAGATAAACTTCTTTTTTCCGATTAAGTCTTGAAAGATAACTCATATATATATATGTTAAATGTGATATATGTATGTTTCAAATAGAATCTCAATTATCTTGACTCAATGGTTAATATCTTCATATTTATTTACCAACTAATTTGCGTGTATATCGATTCTTAGTACAATTTTGTTGAATTACTATAAATATTTTATAAAAAGGTATAAGTAGAAGTTCTTGTAATAAATTAAATATAATCATTAAGTCAATGACTTTTGACAATGTAACCTCAAGCTAATATATTACTCCATATATTATCCAACCTGAACCTGCAAATGTATGGAATCAAATAGTTAGTAAAATCAACTCTAATTACGTAACTTTTGATTTATTAAGAATATAACCTAATCCCCAGCCCAAAAATAATAAGTTGAAATTTAATATCAAACTATTATTATTTTAATTAGTATATCAAATTAAATCGTATTAGTAAAACGTGGCAGTGTTATTATCTACTGTATAATCTAGTAATTCAAATAACATGTTAAAGGATTACAAAAAAAGAAGAAGCAATTTGTATGTAATATTGAATTAAGAAGAAAAAACAATTCAAATAAAATTTTAATTTTAAGATAACATCAAACTTTGCGAACATATATATGACTAATTTACGTCAAAGTAACTTTGTTACCAAATAAACTTCCTCATATAATTCACCAGTAAATAACAATATTCTTTCTAGCTACTTGTGATCTTTTCAATACTTTGTGTATTTAATTATAGTTTGGTCTTTATTATATTTTTAGTTGCATTTGTATCTTTCTTGACTAATGTGAATGCTTCATCCGCATCATGTGTTATCTATAATTTTTTCATCTTAAAATGGATAATAATTATACAAGTATTTCTTTAGGAAACTAAGCAAATATTCCATAAAAGTAAAATAATAATAAATATATATCCCTTTATATTCATACTCTACTAAATAATTACACCATATATCTTCAATTTTTTGCGCTTAACTGATACTAAATCAGTATCATATAATGTATTGTAATCATTAAGAAATCTTGTTTAGAAATTACTTGTTAGTCAATGATGAGTTAATATCTTAAAAGGTCACTGAACTATATGAAATTATCTAACAAAGTCATTGAACTTTGTTTTATATCAATAAAATCACTCAACTTAAGACTTTTAACTTTAAAAATCACTAATGTACATTTTTCATTAAAACAAATTTTAGATGACAAATTAAATTATTTTTTATGTCATATAATTATAATTATGAACTCCACAAATAAATAAAATTATAAAATCTATTAATTTCGAAAGGAACTTAAATCTCTAACTCTATGAAACCAGAAAGGAACGGTAAATCAGATCCCATAACTACACCGGATGCTTGGCGTCAATTATCTGCCTGAGTAATTAGGGTCAGCCACTACATATATATAATAATAAGAAACAACAAAGTACAAAAATAAAGATGTCAAGAAAGTTGGCAAAAATCTGGGTAATTCATTATCTTTGAATAAGACGTCGATTCAGATCAAATTTGTTTTAAAATTCGGGCGATGCGTTCAAACTGATGGCATAGAGCGAGAGAGGGAAAAAATTGGTATAAAAATAAATAATTTTTATAATTTTTTTATAGGTAGAGTCCATGATTACATGACATAAAAATAATTTAATTTGTTAATTAAAATTTATTATATTGATAAATGTAATTGAGTGATTTTTTAAGATAAAAGCCTTAAATTGAGTGATTTTATTGATACAAAACAAAGTTTAATGACTTTGCTAGATAATTTCTCATAGTTCAATGATCTTTTAAGATATTAACTCGTCAATGATACTATAAAAGTATATATTCTTGTTACTTGTTTCTTATTCCTTTAGTATGTCAAGACTCTTCAAAGCTTCATATTGAGTGTTGTCCCCTTGAATAAGTTGCACCATCATTGGTGCAGTTACAATTGCTTTGGATTCCTCTATTGTAATCATAAAGAAATTTATGGCATTTCTTTTAGGGAAAAAGGACAAATATATTCCGAACTATCTTAAATGGTATGGAGATATTCTCCGTCATACTTTTGGAACATTGATGTTCTTGTCATCCAAAAACTAAAACATATATGCTCTTCACTCTAATGGGAAACTAAATAGGGACACTTGGCGCAATCTTATTCATCGATTTAATATTTAATAAATATCGAATCGGTGGATAAGATTATGACACGTGTATGTCCGTTAGTATAAATGATATATATGCTCTAATTCTTTTACGGTAGGGGCACCAATGTCTCAAAAGTATGACGGAGGGTATCTGCATACCATTTACGATAGTTCGGGAATATATTTGTGCATTTTCCCTTTCTTTTATTGTGATATTACTATACAAAAGGTTTTTCAAAACGGCGTTTTTTCAGATATTTTTTAATTGCTATAGCGAGATGTCATATATAAGGAATTTAATCCGAAAATTATTGACAAAGAAATTTGACCATTATAATAAAATTAGTCTATGAGAACGTGTGTTGCACGCTTGTGTTCTAATCAAGTTAAACACAATGAAAAAATAATTTTCCCTTTCGTATAACAAACAAAAATGTGATCTCATAGAATTTACAAAATTATGAAAAAGCTTCATGAGGATTAAAATAAGAATCAGAA
Source organism: Solanum chiquidenum (assembly GCA_029582725.1). Lineage (NCBI taxonomy): Eukaryota > Viridiplantae > Streptophyta > Magnoliopsida > Solanales > Solanaceae > Solanum > Solanum chiquidenum. Next base: position 29,797 of record JAJOOS010010535.1, read on the forward strand.
GTGAATTAAAAATATTTTCACACTAGCTATCAAGAAAAGGAATCCATACGTTTGTTAGAAAGAAGCTGCAACCATGTAATGACTTGTTGTGTATTGATTTCTTTATATAATCTCACAGGAAATTTGATGAAAAGTTGTGGGGTTTTGATTTATGTAAACATGTAGATTTTTTTTCTTTGAATGAAGGGTAATTTAGTTGATCAACTTTTGAGGGGTACTTTCATAAACTAACTTTCTACTACATATGGCTGCCCCCCCCCCCCTCCCTCCCTATATTATTTAGATCTCTTTTAATACATTAATTAAAACTAATATAAGTTTAATTATTTAACCCAACTTTTCTAATTTTTTAGAAATTTTGTATCTACAACATGGCGGGCTATTAGTTAATGTAGTGATTTATTTGATTGTCTACGGAAAAGTAATTGAATTGTTCGTTTAGTTATTATATGATTCTATCCAACTGATGTTCCAATTCTTGCTATCTATTTATTGATTAAAGTGTATCATAATCTCTCATTTAATGTATAGAATAATTTAGGCCATTTAATGGAGGAGGAAACAAAAGACCCCTCGCTTAAATCATTGAATTAATTATTGAGCATCTAAAACATTTAAAGAGACTCTTTCTGTCCCTAATTACTTGTCCATTTTTCCTTTTTTAGTTATCCCTAATTACTTGTCTATTTTGACAAATCAAGAAAGGACAAAAACTTTTTACCGTTTATATCATCAATTAATTACTTAGAAAAACATAGAACTTCTTGAAAAACGTAAGTTTTTAATTCATCTACCTCATAATTAATAAGGGTAAAATGATAAACTCACTATATCAATCATTGTTTTCTTAATAGGTGTGACAATTCAAAAGTGGACAAGTAATTAGGGACAGATGGAGTATAATTTTCTATCAAAATATAATTTAAACTAAAAAATAATTAATTAAAATTACATCTCCATACGTTAGCATAAAATAGTAGTTAATTTGGTTGTTGAAATATGATTATTAGTTAATAGTATTTAATTAATTAAATATTTTATAATATTCTAATTTAACATAAAGGTAATTAAAATGACAATTCAACTTTAAACTTTAGAGCTTTCTACTTTTAATTATATATGATAATATATATGAATCTATGATAAAATATATGATATGATATAGCTACTAAAGAATGATTGTTATAGATAACTCAAATTCCCACTATATATGTTGCTTTCTCTATTGAAATTGAAAGCACTTCAAGGTACATTTTAAATTTTATATTCTTTTACACTACAACATTCTTATTTCTTAGTAGCAATTATTGTTAGCTCAGTAGAAGCGTCATTGATAACAATCATACAAAATTTCAAATATGTCATTTAAAATCCTGAAACAACAGCATTTATTTATGATGAAAAGAGAGAAATATGTCACTATGAAGTAACCTGTGCGCTTAGAATTTATAAAATTATATTTTTCCTTTGTAAAGTATCTATTATTTGACATTCAATAAATCACAAATAAAGGTTGTCTTAATCAAAATTCAAAAGATTTTTTGGGAAAATTACGCGTATAAGCAAATATATACTAGTTAATTAGTTAACATAGTTATAGTTTGCCTTAATTATCGTGACCTACTTTTAGCTATAATTACGCGGCTAAGCTTTTTAATTTTGTATAATTCACATGTTTGTATAATTCAGAATTTGTATAATATATTTTGTATAACTTTTGTATAATGTAATTTTGTATAATATAATTTGTATAACTGTTTATACTTCAGATGTTTGTAATTGTATAAATTTGTTATTTCGAGTTTATACAAAAACATCTGAATTATACAAATGTACCCGCGAATTATACAAATGAGACAGCTAAAACTATAGCTACAACCCGTAAATATGTAAATTATAGTTATAGAACTATTTGTGGAAGTTCTGCTAAAACTTATATGGTAGGTCAGGTAACTAATAGAAACAGTCTCAATGGTAGGAAATAAATAATTGTGTACTAATAATAGTTTAATTTGGTCAAACAAATAAAATAATATTTTTTTAATATGAACCGCGCATTGTGCAGTACTAACATTTGTAGAAGAACTGAAAATAAAACACAATTTTTGTAGTCATATTTTTCTACTCTAAGTTATAAATAGTTATGTTATACTCTCTGTTTCAAAAAAAGAACGACTTAATTTGATTTGAGACAAAGTTTAAGAAAATAAAATAAAATAAAAACTTTTCAATCTTATTGGCTTAAATTAAAATTATTTCAACTGTATCAAAATATCATTTAATCTTGTGACTTTAAATATGCGACATAAAAAACTGAAATTAAAATATTGTCAAAAAATAAAGATCATTCTTTTTTAAATAGACTAAAAAGTAAAATATGTCATTATTTTTTAAACGGAAAGAATGCCATTTAGTCCATGAACATTTCTAAGTATCTGGGCAAAACATCAAATAAACTTTTGCAAAAGAAGACAAACTAACATTAGAAGAAGAAATTTTACATATTCTTATTGAAAAAACGTTGTACAACTTATTGCTTTGACTATTCCCTAAAATAACTCTTAAACTAACATATTTACAAAGTAGGTAAGGCACTTGAGACGGTTCCTTTTAACTCATTTCTGACTAGTACAGTGCATCTACTATCTCACCTGCAAACGTAATAGAAAACAGACAGACAACTGAACTTTCAACTACTATGCAGCTTCTACTAATCTTCTTATGATCCTGCTTTTCTTCTTCGGATATCTTGCTAGGAATAACCATATTCAAAGGGAGAATGGAAAAACTCTACCGGACATACTAGTATTTCATGTGTAAACTAGCAAATCTCAAAGTCATCTGAGTGGCGTCATTATTATTTTAAGTACCTGAGAAGCTTTTGGACCTGCATGAGGCTGTTAAGAGCCACTAGCCAAAAAGCAGTTACTGCTGCCTGAGCTACCCAGAGCACATGGTGTATCGCGAACAAGAAACTTGACAGTACGACCACCACCAAATTCCAGTATCTCAAGACACTCATGCAAATCTGCGTCATTTACCAACATCACCCATTCCTCCTCATCATCAAGATACTTGAGTTGGAATGTCCCCGTCTGCAGTTTGAACCTCTTAGCAACATCCTCATAGAGTTGGAAGCACCCTGCTGAAAGGTCAAACTTAAATCGGATGGTATCTTCTTTGTAAGTAGCTTTCACAGTAATTGTTGACCCGTTATCACCACAGTTCACTTCAACTTTAGAATGCTTCTCTGCACCACGACTACCACGACTGTGAGAGCTTGATGAACTGCCATTTATCATCGACCCAGACCCAGATCCATTGGATGAATCTGTCATGGCTGAAGAACTGGCCTGGTTATGTTCAATCACCCTACCATCACCATCCATTTCATTATCTCCTTTCATCTTACTGTCAACATCACCCCCAACAACCATGGGATATGGGCACCGAGAAGTGAAATGACGGTCAAAATTGTCCAAGGTGTCATTGTTCAATCCCCACCTCTTGCATCCTTCTTTTGTAAGGAAAGATCCCAATGATGTATTTCCGGAACCAGTCAATGGCATCGCATTCAGACTTGCAGGTCCGGATGACCCTACATCTAATGTTGCCAACTTGGATTCATAACAATATCCAGACACTTCAATACTTGATTTATTCCCTTCCTTAAAAGAGGAAGTATTGATATGATTTGATTGGCTGAGTTGGTTCCCATCAGCATAAGAGTCCTCCTCCATTTTCACCACAGAATTCTCTTTGTCATTGCCTGAAGATGAGGGTACAGCAGCATCCTGGAAAACAGAAGTAGGATTTTTGACAGAGACATCTTTGAATGGGAAAAATATGCTTTTCTGTGCATCGAAATCTTGGATAATTGAGCCAGCTGGAACTAGACCTCCAGTTGCTGGATCGAACTTCAATCCCCCTTCTACCCCTTGGACAGATTCAAGCACTGTTTGTATCTTTTTCAAAGACCGGTTGACTTTGTTTATCTTCCGGGATGGCCATCTAGATATCCCATGTTGTCGGCATATCCTTTTCAAGGTAGTTGGACACACTACAAAATACACAAATACACACAACAATTAACTTAAAATGCCACCTTCTGAAAGGGTCTACTGCTTCAAAGAAAAGCCAATATACTTTTTACTTTCCATTCCCTTTCTCATCCTTATAAAAAATAAGTCTCTGCATACCCTTAAAAATATCATAAAGAACAAATACTTCACATCAACTATTTTTACTTACCAACACAGATAGTATTGATATACAAATACCAGCATTTCCACCAGCATTAAGGAAATGATGAGGAAAAAGCAGTGTATGTAAAGAACAAAGGAAGACAATCATAGCTTTTGTATCTTAAACAAATGCCGTACTCTGATCCACCAAAATCTAAGCAATGATTTCGGTTTGAGTTTAAGATTAACTACATTATCCACCTCGTCTTCAAAATTCTAGCATATTTTACTCTCCATATAACCCACCATACCACCTCTGAAATTGGACTTCCATAAGTGCCTGGACAATTTGGATAAATCCAACTTGTGCCAGGGTAGTATGAAATCCATAGTATTACTTGGCATACATCCTAAGTTGCTCGGACTCTTCGCTTTCGGTGTTGCACCCGTGTCGACATGACATTGATGTGGGTGTGGGGGGTGGGATTTGAACCTGATCTATTCAACAGATTTTGAGTACTTCGCGACCAAAATTGACGGAGAAATTTTGGATAGATTCAATGATTTTTGTAATCAAAAGAAAAACTAAGGTGGAATTGAAGAAAATGGAATATTTGTATGTAGAATTTCCTATGTCACTCCTGTTTCTTTTATCTTCTACCAAGATTCTCTTCTTGATTAATATTTTTTCCACAGTTTTCCACATAATATCTCAAGGTGGAATTGAAGAAAATGGAATACTTGTATGTAGAATTTCCTATGTCACTCCTTTTTCTTTTATCTTCTACCAAGATTCTCTTCTTGATTAATATTTTTTCCTCAGTTTTCCACATAATATCTCATAATATAGGTTTTACAATTGTACTTTTATAGATTTGAATAATTTTTAGTTGAATCCCTGCACATGTATCCATACCTGGATCTGTATCCCTGAATCTTAAAATTGAGATCAATCCAACCTCTAGATCTCCACCCGTATCGAACACCTGCACCCGAGTCCGAGCAACTTAGCATACATCAATGGATCCCCAAAACCATTTCTACTAACCAATACTGAGGATTCAGTTTTTATTCTGCCTTCTTTTTGTTTTCCCTTTGCATTAAGCAGAACTTCTCATTTAAATTAAGCAGTTACATAAAACTCCACACAATAGACAATAGCCATCAAAATAGCATATCCTACTTATCAGAGAAGAGAGTCCCAAATTCATGTTTGAAGGAAAACAGAGGGAAAGATATTCATTATATTCACTATGTTTACACTTAAACTTTTTTGAAAACGTTTTTCTTTTTTAATAAGAAAAGGAAGACTATGCCCACACTTATAATCCTACATTTGGACTAAAGACAAAATCTTGGTAAAGTTAAAAGAGAAATTTTCACAAAGGACCGTTGAATCATAAAATTAACACCGAATGGGAGGAGCTATTGTCAACAACTAAAAAAGACCATATCAGGGTTGTCAAAGGCACCCTTAAAGCGCTTGAACCCTGAAGCAAAGCTCAAAACATGTGAAGCACTCTGCCTCGATTATCGTGAGCTTCAGTGTCATCATTAAGGCTTTAAGGCAAACTTTTCCTTGCATTTCTGGAAGAGACAACACTAAACAATTGATAATTCAGTTTATTGTGAAAAAGTTCCAATTTTCTTTGTAATGAGGTGGGGTGTTAAAAAATGACAAAATTTCCACATCGGTGGTTAATGAGATGGGTGGACTCCTTATAAGGCTTGGGCAATCCTCCTCCCTTTGAGTTAGCTTTTGGGGTGTGAGTTATGCCTAAGACCTAATTTAACATGGTATCAGAGCATGGCCCGTCTCACCCGATGTTGGGGCCCCCAAAATCAAAATTGTCCACGCACCAGATGCTAAGCACTGGGCGTGAGGTGGGGTGGTTAAAGAATGACAAAAGTCCCACATCGGTGGTTAATGAGATAGGTGGACTCCTTATAAAGTTTGGGCAATCCCCCTCCCTTTGAGCTAGTTTTTGGGGTGTGAGTTCGGCCTAAGACCTAATTTAACATGGTATCAGAGTCATGGTTCAATGATGGAACCACGTTAGAGATGGGTGTTCATCTTGACGGGTGTAGTGCTAGCCGCAACCTTTTTGGCAGTAATGAAGATTTTGTTGGAGAAATTGTTTCAGAGAGGTTCTCTGTGTCGAGACGTAAATTTGATGGAGAAGACTATGGAGAAGAGATGCAAGATCCTAAAGATTATGTGAAGAAGGTGGACAAATTTATTTTGTTAGAAATTCAGGCCAAGGGAGAGATTTGTTGGGTTTTATTTGCCCTGATTTCTTACCATAAAAAGGTTTTCTTTTAGAAAAATGTTTTAATATTTTGACTAGACCTTTTCTTGTAGGAAAGATTTTAGGACTCTACAAATATAGGCTTGTTCCTTCTACCTTAATCAGCATTCACAATGTAGTCCTAGGGTTTTGAGAGTTGCGGTTATGGGGGAGAATTTTGTGTACCTCCTTATATTCCGAGTGAATTGGTTGAGGTTGTTTCTCTCTATATTTTGTACTCTCATATTTATAGTGGATTGCTCATCTCCTTTGTGGACGTAGGTCGATTGACCGAACCACGTTAAATCTGTGTGTCTTTTGGTGTGTTTCTCGTTTGTCTTCTTACTCATGGTCTTTCGAGGTTTGCTCTGCTAGCTTCCGCATTACACCTGCTTATTTCGGTCCTAACAAGTGGTATCAGAGCAGGGCCCATCTCACCCAATGTTGGGGCCCCCAAAATCAAAATTGCCCACGCACCAGATGCTAAGCACTAGGCGTGAGGTGGGGTGTTAAAAGAATGACAAAAGTCTCACATTGATGGTTAATGAGATGGGTGGACTCCTTATAAGGTTTGGGCAATCCTCCTCCCTTTGAGCTAGTTTTTGGGGTGTGAGTTAGGCCTAAGACCTAATTTAACACCATTTATTTGTTATTCATGCTATTAATTATTAGTCTTGGAATAAACATGTATATTTGTAAAAAAAAAAAAAAAAAGTCTCCATTTGCGCCTATTTTAATTAAAGGTCATGCTATATTTGTGCTTAAAGCCCAAACGGGAGTTGAGAGTTTTTTATCTCTTTTCGCTTTAGATAACACTGAATGATATATAGGTATCCAGTATACTAGCAAATTAGTGGACTGATCCATTCAATGTATATATGCTTACCACCAATGCTTTTTGCAGCATCCTTCAAGCTCCCAGAGAAGTATTGCTGAAGAACACTTAAGCTGACATGTTTTTCTGCTGTACTTCGTTTTTTCTCAATCTGTTTTCTTGATCCAGTCATTGTCTACAAAACATGTTGCAACAAAACTTCAGCATAAATACATTTAGAAAATAAATCAATAACAGACGGAGCATAAGTTGTTCAGGAAAAAAAAGAACAAGTGTAAATAAAAGAGTGTGCTCAAAAGAGTAGTATGAATGAGGAGCATATTAAATGCTCTCACCTAAATCACATTAAACGGAAGTTGATTGAGATTGAATACTCAACTGAAACAATCTAGTTGGATGTAATTTAGATAAGATAATGCTTGTTCGATAATTGAGTGAGATACCTGTTCACGAGAATCATCAGCATGCTTTCCAGCACTCTTTGAATCGCAGGCACCTAAAGGAGCCCCGTTTACAGAATTTGAATTGCTGTCTAATGAGTGCTGAGAGTTCTTCCTAGACAATGCAATCGGTGGTAAATTTGGAACAGATCCATCTTGTAATCCAAACTTAGCACCTTGTCCAACCAATTCCGCATCTGCTACTGTTCTCAAACTTCTGCAAATTCTTTGCATGGTACCTGAAAGGTTATTCAAGAGAAGCTGTTGCTCGGTACTTCCCTTCAAACTTGTAGGAAGAAAGAACTCCAATATGTAATCGTCATTGCCGGTGAATGTACTACGTAATCTGATAGCCACAGCAGCATTTAGACCAAACTTTCGTGCATGATGAACAAGTGGGTACTCACTTATATGATACTCCTTCACATCAGGGTAGAAGAAGGGATGGTTAGATTGCAGAGCTTTCCCAACAATGCCTTCACCTACTTCGAGAAAATGTTCCATACATGCATGTACAAATCCTTGCATTTCCTTGTCACTCACATAACAAGCTGTATCCTCAACACATAGCACACATTTTTCCTTTGAACTTGTATTACATCCTCTAGCACGCACTCTTATGGGTTCATCCCCTTCCCCTTCAGTGACATTACAGGGAATCCATGTCAAAGCAAGAGGCAGCTTATGTGCATGGCAAACTGCTCGCAGAACATCTGTTATCTCCGCTAAAGCATCTCTTTGGTTATTTGAGAGATTCTGCAAGATGAGGAAACAGAAATTATAACTAGAAACAAGAGATTAGGTCTGATTACTGATCTAAAATAGAAAGGAAATCAGGAAGAATATAACACGAGAAAATAAATAACACGATCAGTGTGTCGATTCCGTGTACAATTATCATTTTTGAGTATACCTGAGAATGAAGTCGAGGAGGCGTGATACTCCTTAAATTCACAGCCTGCAGATGAGCAGTAGCTACAAATTAAACCATATTTTACCAAAAGATGCAACTACAGATATATGAAAACGCATGCACAATAGGATAAAACAAAAGCGATAAAAATGCAGAATGACAAGAAAAGTGCATATTGTGACATCAAATTATGGCAGTTGTCTCAATTTTGTAAGTTTAGTCTTCACAATACTGGTGTACTTATATACAAACTTACATATTGTGAGTCGATGTGCTCTGACTCACTGTTAGCATAAACTTTTGATAAAGCAGAAACATAAAGGAAAGATCTAATAGTTGATCAACCAAAAAAGCATGTACTCTAAAGAAAATTACTAAAGTTTTTTGGGCGCGATAAAGTTGAAACAAGAATCTATATTATCATAAAAAACCAAACAAGTATCTCTTAAAGTCGCCTGGTTTGGTTTAACTCACCTTTTTCCTTTATAAGAGGTCTGTGGGCACTGGGCAATAGGGAAGAGCAGTAGAGGGGGTGGGGTGTAAATACAAGTGACCCATATTTGTTATGATATACAAAAGAGTTAGTGACAAGCAGGGAAGGTTGGTATATTATCACTTTGTTTATGATTGAGAAGCAAGTTATGACTCTATAAGTCCAAATAGAACCTAATTCTTAAGGAGTAACTGTTAGTCTGTTACTAAAATGCAACAGGAAAGAATTTCACACACTGTATCAAAATCTCTTGAGCAGTTTATTACTGGAATATTACTTCTGTGTTCTTAACCAGGTACCAAGGTAGAAGAGCTAGATTAGTAAAACTATGCTCACTATCCTACACCCTTCTTTGATTTTAAAAAATAGATATGCACATCAAGAATAGTAAAACTAACGCAAAGTTATTGTGTTGGTGTTAGTAAACATTCAAAATAAAATTTTCAATAACATAAATATTTCTGCAAACCGAACTTACTAATTTTTTGCTCAGATATTCCTTTTTATTATATAGTAGTTGAGCAAACTTGTGTTATACAAGTTCAAAGAACAAAAAGAACCATACTATCTTTCACTCATATTTTTCTTTTCCAAACAACAGTAAATGACAATTTGCAACTACAATTAAGGATTGAATCTACATAAACTACTGCAAGGCTACAATATAAAAGGGTTCATGATTCAAAATAAAGAAAAGAACATGCAAGAAAGAGGAGTGAACCTGGAGAGCCTGGCAAACATGATCCATTTCCAAATCAAAATTAGGTTTCTCCTTCATTGTAACGAGTTCCAATACTGCACAACATGGAGTTTCACAGTCATCATCCTCAAAGACAGGTAAAGCAATAGATCCACGAACTTCATGGTCAACAGCATATTGTACACGTAAGTATTCAGCCTCCTTGTAGTACAGAACATTTGACGTCCACTCTGGAATTCTTGAACTAAACACCCGACCAGGAAGACCTGGGATTGCTCCTGGTTTTATTTCTGTATCAAAAGTGAACTTCCTGGAGACCTCCCGATAGCCAGAAAGCACCTGATCAAGAAGATATGGCTGTTCACAGGTGCTCAAGACGTACTGATCACCATTCTTCATTGGAATCCAAACTTGAGCCAAAATTCCTGCAGCAGATGACTCTTTAAACATTGCCAATGCCCTAAGCATTCTCTCAGCAAGTGGTTGAGAAGGTGACCTGAGGATCATAGAGTTGCCAATATCCGCACCGTCAGACTGTTGGCTCGATCTTCTACTTTTTTTAGATACCAAACCATCCTCCCCATCAACTGAATCTACCATAAAATGTAACTGGTCATCATTTTGCCCAAACATCATTTTCTCTCCTCCATCATGATTACTTGCCACCATATTGGCGTCCATTGGAGGAAATGCTCCAGTATTTTGTTCTGTATAACTCAATCCTTCAAATGGTGCATAACTTTGAGACATGTGATTAATTGGCGAAAATGCGGCATAAGAGGCTATCATGTGCTCTGCTGCACTAGGGCTAGTGCACCATCCAGCATAAGCATCAAGATTCATAATTTCCATAACATTGTTGAATGAATCAACATTTGAAGACCTTGTACTAGCATCAAACGACGCAACGCCCTCCATTTGACCTTTAGGAGAGGCCCAAAAATCAACTCCCCTCTCCATTTAAAACCAAAATAGCAAAAAAAAAAAAACTACAAAAAATCAACCAAATGCTAGAGAACACTCGAATCACTCAAGCTTGTATCAGATTCCCTGTACTCTTCCACTATTTGCAGTCCAAGAATCCAATATCTGAAAATCAAAATCATCCTATTACCACCAATATTCCACTACAAACTTCCCAATCCCACAATCCAAACACTTAACACACCTGCAATTACCCACATGAATATTTAGTGCATGCCCAACTACGTATACATCAAATAAGTAAGAAAGATAAAACAAACATGCCCAAAGAACAGCTTTTTAAGCACTGACCTTAAAATTCAGGAACTTCCCATCATCTAAAAAAGCAAACTTTCTTGAACTTCCCCAAAAAAATTCCCCAATCGATCAACAACAACTCAGCAAACAAGATTTAAACAAAACCCAAAACCAAGACCAGATTCAAATCAGAAGTCACAGCACCCCGAAGGTATATATTGGGAAAAAACACTTAACCCTAAGGGTTGGGAAATACTTATCAAATACTGTTAACCGACTTGATTTTGGAACTGTTCTTGAATATGCTGACAACAAGGCAATGATACCAGTACACCAAACAAAAGAGCAAATTCCAAGGAAGATTAAAAAGAGGGACCAGCTTTTACGGGGTAGAAAGGGATGAGGTTAAGGTTTTGGGGGGTAGGGGGGGGGTTGAACAAGTACTATATTTGGAAAGTAAAGACTTAGTAGAAATGAAAATGGGTGGCGTAACCCATTTATTTTTAGACGATAAATAAAATTTCTGAGTTTGCTTACTAAATATAGAAAACAGAGGAGGAGGTGTAGGGGGTGTGGGGTAACAAACTAATAATCATTTATCTCCATTTAAGTAGACTTTAAAAATGGTTATAAAATCTATTTTTTATTTTATAGTTGTCTCTAATTATTTGTTAATTTCGACAAATCAAGAAAGAACAAATTTTTTTTACCTATTATATCCTCAATTAATTACTTTGAAAAATGTAGAACTTCTTGAAAATTTTAAGTTTTTAATTGATCCACTTCATAATTAATAGGGGTAAAATGATAAAGTCACTATGTCAATCATTGTTTTCTTAATAGGTGTGTCAATTCAAAAGTGAATAAGTAATTAGGGACAAAGGCAATAATAATAAAATACTGTCATTCTTTATTAACTAAATTTTTGGTGTTTTTTTAAATGCTCAAAAATAATTGAATTGTTCAAACTTTAAGATGGATGTTTGATTATTTTTTTTCATATTTGAACTTTCCTTTAATGAAGTTTGATATTTTGAGGAGATAAACTGCACCATTTGCAAAGTTATATTTATGATTTCATAAAGGACAATAGTGGAAATTAGTATGATTTTAAAATATGTCCTTGAATGTTTTTTAAATAAGTGTGCATTGTCTCACAAATTTCGTTAATATGGAAAAGAGAGAGTACAATATTACAAGAAACGTAGTTAATCAGGTAGGGGAGAGAGGTATTTGATTAGGACCTGTTTGACAATAGATATTCTCAAAAAATATTTGAGAAAAAACTCGATAAATCTTATTTGATCATATAATTTGTTATTATTTGGTAAATATTTTTGGCAAATGGTTCAAATACTCAAATACTAGAAAAACACTAGTATTAATTGAAACTTTTATATTCTATAAAAATAATAATCATTTATAATTTTGGATTGAATGTCATTCCTAGATCATTGTACAAATTTTTTACAGTTATATACATATTTTATCCGTTCTAATTCGAGATTGTTTTTCGGAGTCACTTTCAATTACAAATAGTAATAACATTTTTTTTTGTATACAAATCAATGGTATTAATTGTGTTCGTTATCATGACTTTTCACATAACACATCCAATATCAAATGATAATACAAATTTATAGATATTTTTAATAGTTTTTAGAATTTATAGGTATAAATCATATTTCTTTGAAAGATTTAATTTTTCTTCCAAGATTAACAGTCAAACACATAGTGAAACTTCACTCAAAACTTTATCCAAGAATAATTTGTAAAAAATATTTGAAAATTTATAGTCAAACACTAATACTAGTGAAATATGATTTTAAGAGTAGTGAAAAATGATTTTGAAAATGTCAAGTCTTTAGAGTAGAAACAATTCATCCAAAATATCCATAATGTAAGGTTTTCATAGCACATGGAAGAAGTTCTCTTTAAAAACTTTTATGGTTCTATTGTACTTAGACCATCTCTAATCCAACACCAAATTCTATATTAGTGTAAAATCTGGTGTTTTGGAGCTTCAATTCCATATAAAATTTTATACTAATTTGGTGTGACGCTATTCATCTCACCAACCACTTTTTGAATATTTTATTATTATTTTCATTATACAAAACTTTTTTATTTAACATTTATAAACTTATGTACTAATGCATATAAACATACCATTTTCTACATTGATTATGAATAAAATTATTTTCTTACCATTTTCTACACTGATAATCTCATAAAATGTATTAACTTTATAATACATTGTGACATTCAATTTTTTTTTATAGAACATTAAGAAATTGTTATAAACATACCATATTGTGGATATTCATTACATGATTTCTTCGATAAGCTTGCAATTGGATAAGATTGTAATTGAATAATTTTACAATTGGATAAACTTACAGTTGGATAAGCTTGCACAAATAGACAACTTATAAGAAACTTTGACAACAACTTCTGATATTCTATAAATGGGAAGCTCATTCAGTTCATTTGTACATCAACTAGTCTCTTCATTCATAAATTTATCGAAATATCATTTACCAAACAATTTTCCAAAACTAGAGCTTATCAAGTGAGTTTCTATTCGATGTCCTTTTTATTTCTTCTTTTTTGTCCTTTTTATGACCACCATGACATTTTAGGCTATTTTCAATTCTTAGCGAGATCAAGAAAGCATGAATAGCAATGAACTTTACAAGGAAAATGATCTTCTTAGAATATGAATTGCAAAGTGAATTGAATGGAGAGATCAACTAGCTCTGCGACCATCGAAGAACGTCTTGAACTTCACAAAAAGTTTCTTGCAGACTGTGACCAATTGACGACAGAGGTTAATATTAATTTTATCAAGTATGAATTCATCAAATGTTCTAGTAAATTGATTATTAACTTTATCAAGTTTGTTTTCTTATGCAGTGTCAAAAGTGGTTAAACTTAATCGAAATTTTGAAGATAATGGAAGTTGAAAAGCAGTCTTGGCCATGAAAATTTCTAACGAGATTGCATATAAGATTATTGATTTAGTAGCCAAGCAAGGGGAATCATTATAGCTTTGTCTGTCAAAATTTTAGTTTTACTACAATGCTCTTTATTGAAATCAATTATAGCTTTTCACATGATTTCAATTCGTATCTATATTAGTTATATATTAAGTAAACCAAACAAAGAAAAATGATCTCGTGTTAAGTAAATTTATCACATACCTAAAAGACTAATAAAGATAAAGATATTTTAATTACATATTTTACTACTAAATCAAATGAATTATGAATTAAAATTTAGTCAATCTCTGCAAACAATGGTACAATAACTTTTTAATAATTGATTTTCATGCACCTTGCAAAATCAAATCACATATTAGTACTAGAACAAAGGAAGCAGGGTCACACAAATTTATTTTAGGCAAACGATGAGAGTACTTGCAACTTTAACTAACAAATTCAATAATATCTAACACACTGTTGTACGAAAATACAAATGAATTTTTTTTTAGTAGGGTCTAATTATTTTATCATGCTGCAGATTTATCCGAACAAAATATTTTTTATTTTTAGGATTGATATTTTGGTAAAATTTTGAATGTACCTCTTATTATTGATACAACAAACAAGTCTTTCTGACTAAAAACATACTAAAGACTCTTGTGATCGGTGAACACATCTACATGAACACCATAGAGATAGTGACGCCATATTTTCAAAGCAAATACTACAACAACCAATTCTAGATCATGAGTCGGGTAATTCTTCTCATAAATCTTAAGTTGTCTAGAGGCATAGGCTATAACTTTGTCATTCTGTATCAATACACAATCAAGCCCAACTCTGGACACATCACAATAAATAGCAATGCCTTCCGAACCTTCTGGTATGGTCAACACTAGGGTCGTAGTCAACTGCATTTTCAATTCCTAGAAGTTTTTCTCACAAGATTCAGGCCATTGAAACTTAGTCATTTTCTGAGTCAACTTAGTCAACGGGGATGAAATTGATGAAAATTCCTCAACAAACCTCCTATAGTAACTAGCCAATTCCAAGAAACTCCTAATATCAGTTGGAGAAGTGGGTCTAGGCCAGTTTTGCACTGCTTCAATCTTCTGAATGTCAACTCGAATCCTTTCACCAGACACAATGTGGCCTAAGAATGCCATAGACTCAATGCAAAACTCACACTTGAAAAATTTAGCATACAACTCCTTATCTTTGAGAGTTTGGAGAACTATTCTTGTCATGCCCTGAGGCTACCCCTTGACATAACACGGGACTTAGGATCATGAGTGACCCCAAGCTAACCCTGCTGGCATATCGTAAGCACACTAAGATACTGAAATAAGATAATTCTATGCAGAAGCTTAAAACATGACAAAAAGGGAAATGATGGGGGATACCCATTCTAAATCTGAATATATAAGACTGAGTTCAATGATAGCTAAAAGATCAAACTCAAACTAAAACTAAATCTAACTATGTCTGAATAAAAGCCTCTAACCGACTAGATCTGTTGGGACATGCCACCAGCTAACTTCTAGCAAAGCTGAAAACTGAAAGACTGAAAATAGAAAGGTAACATGTCAATCGTCCTCGAAGAATGAGGACTCACCACTGATACTGTTGAACTGGATGCTGAGGAACTGAACCTACATTACGAGAAGATGTAGCGCAGGGTATGCGTCAATACTTGAAAGGTACTGAGCATGCATGATATGATAAAGCTGAACAAAACATATATCTGAACAAAGCAATAAGAGCAATGATATAGTCTGAACATGATGTAAATACTAAAATGTACTGAATACTGAACTAACTGAATGCAATGACTAAGTACATGACATGCTGAGACTGAATACTGGACTGTAACTGATAACCTGGTCAATGCACTATAATCTAACTGTGGGAGACTCTGTTAATCGACATAAAACCATGAGAGCTATCCGTGGAGTCCGATGTATCGCCCCATTGAGAGGACCTAATATACCTTTCCAAGGGTATAAATGCATGCTAGCGTGATCACTAAATATGTTGCCCACAGAGGAGGGACTTATCCTAAGGGGGCACGTAGTTCTGGGACTATAATGGTGACTGACCCTTAGTCCACTTGGTATTAAGCCTACTCCCAACTGATTATGTAAGTAACACATTATGACTGAATTATGTAATACTGAATAGCTCAAAATACTGACTAGCTCAAAATACTGACATGCTAATTGAAAATGCAACATTAATATGTTGATAATGAAACATTCTTAACTGAGGCATGTATGTCTGAAGAAACTGACCTAGCAAGTGTAATTCATGAACTAAACGAATCTACACAACTAGAATTGTGAGTTTCATGCAAGAAGCTAAGCAACAATTCCTCAAAAACATAATAATATGATTAAGATTGATCTAACAACTGAATCACAACAATAATATGAAGGTCAAGAAACCCTAGGTCTAAACATGATATAGAGAATCAAGAATCTGACTCAATTGTAGGGACCTAATGGGTGAAAGGAACCCACTAGTGAAATCCCACATACCTGGTGATAAAATTCATGGAGAAATCTTTCAATTTCTAGGCTGAAACTGAAGAAAACTTGTTGCGTTCTTGGAGAAGGCTTGGTCGACTCTTTCTCCCTTTTCTCGTTCAACTTGATGAATTTTTAGGAGAATGAGTTGACTAGGGTAAGTTCTAATTAAGTTACTAGGCTAAAACTAACTAAAACGACGTAGTATAGGGGTTAAACGGCGTAGTTTAGGTGTCCAATGCATAGGGAAAAAACCAAATGACTCCTGACTTAAAAGCCGTCGGGGCCAACCGACGGACCTGACCGACGGACTTCAGAGAGGGGGTCCTGAGGAGTTTGAACCACAGACCTGGACCACAGACCGTGGTCCCACCTACGGTCCATAGGTCCTGGCGTGGTCCGGGACTTAGTCGAATTTTCTGGGCTATTTGAGGAAGGGTGAAACACCCCAGATTCGAGAAAGGAATTTTTTTTCTAGATTTTCAGAAGTTGCATGTGCCACTGACGGAAGCCACCTACAGACCGTCAGCCAGCTCTGTTGATGGGCCAACCAACTTTCAGTTTCACACTTCAGATTTCATCCTTCAGTCGCGAACGATGGCCGACCAGCATGGACCGTCATTCGATCCACGGTTCGTAGGTATGATCATTGGTGAAGGCCAGAAGCCAATTAGGGGGAAATTGATAATTGGGTCAACTTCAGATAGTCATAACTCCTAATCAAAATGAATTATGTCTCCCATGACCTATGATATGATAGATAATTGAATCCTCTTTCCAACGCCGCTGAGTTTGCTAAAATCCGACCTCCGAGTAAAACGTTATGCTCGTTTTAGTGAAGGCCTGTCGAGCAGGCATGACTGACGGGCCCGATCGACGGACCGTCGATTGAATGACGGCCCGTCAGTCCAATTCGTCGATCACTCCGACAACAGTTAATTCAGGGGTCTTTTGGTCTTTTCCTATTTCGTTTAACCCCTAGGATACATTGTTTAGACCCTAGATCATGAGGTTTTAGTCAGTTTAAGCCTAGAAACATAACTAGAACGTATCTAAATCAGATCATTCTTCAAAACTTAGAAAATTAGAAGCAAAAGAGGAGAAAAAGGCCAAGGACCCTAGTTCAAAAACACAGCAAAGTTCCATTAGTTCCAGCCCCGAAATTAAAAGATTTCTTCGTGGAATTCGTCACCAGGTATGTGGGATTTCACTGGTGGGTTCCTTTCACCCATTAGGTCCCTAGAATTCAGTCACTTTCTTGATTCCATGATTACGAACAAACCTAGGGTTTCTAGAATTTCAACAGATCATCATGAATTAGTTATTTAAATGTCCCAAATCAGATTATCATGTTTGTACTCAGTTTATTGCATGAATTTCAGAACCCTAGCTATGTATTTCTTTAGTTCTTGAATTACACATGCTAGGTCAGATATTTTAGTTATTCAGATATACATGCTCAAGTTTTGAACGCCACATTATCAGTATATTTCAGCATAAACCCTAT
>JAJOOS010010536.1:0-40754 GCA_029582725.1 Solanum chiquidenum
AATTGAGTTGTAAATGATGTGAATATGGTCTTATTTGTGAATGGTGACTTGAAATGTGAGTTTATGCTTGTGGTTGTAAAGGTTTGTTAAAGAAGGTCATAAAAGCATACATTCCTTGTAAATGTCCATTGTGCATGTTTTCTTGCATGGTCATCATACTTAGTACTTATTGTACTAATTCCATATTTCTCTATTGTTACAAGTGTAGGTGGTGGAAAGTGAGGAGATCTTTTGAGGAAGCTTGGGATATTGACTCTTCTCAAGAAGCTTGGTATGTCCTCATATATTCGAAGACATAGTTGTTACCTTTCTAGTATTCCACTTAGACACTGTATAAGACTTATATTTTATTGTAAAGGGCTGTGTCCCTAAGATGTTCTATTCGTGTCTAAGATGGCACATGAGACTTAGAAATTCTATTTCGTTACATTTGAAAGATTTTATGAGTATTATGAATTTGTTTTTAAAAAAAAGAGTTTTTATTCCTTCTGGTTTTTATTACCGAATGTGATGAATGAATGCTAAGGCTTGTATAAGACCTCCGAGAGGTCGAATACGCATGTAACGGCTAGGGGGTGATCTCGGGTCGTTACAGGGCCATTCTTAGTCACACAAGTGCTCCCACATGGAGCGGTGGAGCTTGAAAATAGTGAGGGAACAAGATTTAAGGTAAACGGGCAAAGGATCAAGATCTATCTGGGAAACGTGGAAAGAGTGCAAGAAGTTGTTGAGGCCTATGTTCTTGATGAAGTCTGAGTAATCAAGAGACCTGCGTCGTGCCGCGACATTAAATCAAGCGTTGCTTGGGAGGTAACCCAAGATGTACAATCTAGCCAACTAAAGGTTTTTCTTTTCGGTTTAGTAGTTTTCTTTTTTTAATTGCTTTTTTGCATTTCTTTAGATATGTGTTTTTTTTTGTTAGTGTTGGCTAGATATAGCATCGAGTCCGTGTCTAGAAAATGTCCAGAAAATATAAAAAGAAAGGCCTAATGGGTGCTACATGTGTAGGGACAAAAAGCAAAATCTACAGAAAAAGGTATGGTATGGAGGTCTACGGACCCCATCGATAGTCCGTGGTTCATTCCACCGACCGTGAATGGTGTCCGTAGATCCCAGGTAAGGTTGCTGAATTTTAAAATATAAATGTGATCTACAGTCCTAATCTACGGACCGTAGATTGACCCACAGACCATAGACGGGATCTCGTGGATCCAAACCCTAGTCTTGCCTGACCCGACCCGGACCCCTCCTATTTAAAATGCCCCAATTTTAAATAATTCCCACTTCCCTCCATTTACTCCTAAACCATTTCTAAACTACCCAATCCCTTAAATCACTCCATAACTCCCCAATTAATATTCCCTTTCTTTTCCCCAAACTCCTAAAATCCATTTCCTCTAAAAAACTCCACTCATCCTCAAAACTCCCCACGAGGTCCGTTGTACGGGTTTGGTGGGTAAGGGAAAAGTTGTGCTATCGAAAGTGTCGAGTCATCACACAATCACCCCACTCCCGCTGCATGTAAGGTAATAGACTTTCCCCTCACCTTGAATTTTGATTCATCGATTGATTATAAAAAGTCCAGAATTGGGTCTTGACCTTGGGTAGTTAATATGTAAATGAATGCTACACTAGAACTACAAACACCTTGGGACGATAGATAGTGATTGTGTGTCTTTATAATGTATAAAACCAGTGTAATGAGAGTCTAAATGCAAGTTTCAACTTAGAGTTCCTAATTTTGTGGTGCAAATCCTGTGAATTTAGTAATAGGAACCCTTCGAATGATGAAGTAGCATAATTTCTGTTGAAATGCATGATTAGATTAGGTGATATTGTTGAAATTGCTAAAATTGGGGTCAACATGAAGGATGCCTGAAACCTGGCACAGATCCAATCCATGAGACGCCATCTACGAACTGTAGGTTAATCTACGGACCATAGGTTAATCTACAGACCGTAGGTTAATCTACGGACTGTAGGTCAATCTACGGACCATAGATCAGGTCTGTGGTTGGCAGCACATGAGAAGTTCACCAAGTATGGAACCACGAAAGTGGACCTACAGACCGTTCTGCACATATGTTGTTCCCATCAGAGACCAACTTCTTGGTAGGTCTGATCAACGGAAGGGATCCACAGACCGTAGGTCCGCCTATGGACCGTAGATGCCCACCGTAGGTGGCCACTAAAGCCACTGTCTAAATTTTTTTCTGTTTTTTCATTTTTGTTCGTTCTTATCTCTAAAATCTTTTCGAGTGTGTTATGAGTTTATTCTGGTACTAATTAGACATACACAGCTACCATAGAGCCTCAGAAGCAAGTGACCTACTCCAAAAGGGGCAAGTTGAAATCCGTGCAACCTACTTTTAGGCTGATTAATGAAGACACGGACGCAGAAAAAGATCCAGCATATGTTGCACCGACCAAGAGGACATCCCTTACTGCACCTCAGGCTACCCAAAATACTTCCCGGCAGGTGGTCACCGACGTAGTCACTGTCTCCTAGTCTGATGAGGAGAACACGCTGATTGGGTCACCGACTGGTTCTATTTCCGGTTCTGAGGCCGGTTATACTTCTGGCTCAGAGTCCGCCTCTGCTTTCGGATCTGAGCCTGCCTATGCTTCAATCTACGGTTCTGTATCCGCCACAGGCTCAGGGTCACATGACAAAGCTGCCTCATCTGATGAGACCACTAGTTCGGGAGAAGTCCCGGTGCCATGAAGCTACTACCCTGATCCGGTGGCTGGGGAGCCAAAAAAATGGTGTGTTGAGGGGAAATGGAAAACCTACCGAGATGCCAGAATGCTGAATGAGAAAGAGAAGATGCCCCGACTTATTACTGAAGAGCACAGAGTCCTCACGGGGAGCTTACACACTATTCCCGACATCCACTTGCTTTTTCAGCTTCACTAGTGCGATTAGATGGCTCGAGACTCTGGGACTTATAGCGAGGAGATTGTGCAAAAGTTCTATGCATCTTATGCTGCAACTCTCCGCGGTTCGATTGACAAGAGGTCCAAGCCCAAGACCCCCTTACTTCTACTATGGTTCGAGGCTTTCCATTGGATATATCACATACCACCATCAGCCGATTACTCTATGGCCCTGGCCCTGATCACACTTTTGCACTCAACACGGATGAATTTGATTACCGATGGGATGTTGTGAGGAGTGGAGCCTTCATGCGTAATGCCGAACAAAGGGAGGTTGTCTTACTTTGGTTGGCCAGGCATATAGCTGCAGATGCAAAGCATGCGGAATGGGTTAGCTCACCACATTTGGGTATTCGAAAGGCTACCTTGAATCTGGTGGCCAAGTTTTTTTGGTTGCTGGTACGAAACAGAGTGTCACCCACAAAGGCCGACAGTGCACTTACATAGTATAGAGCAGTCATAGTGGCAGCATTAGTAGCGGGGTTTGAGATCGACTTTGCCCGCATCCTACCGGCAGATATTCATGAGAGAGCGTTCAAGACCTCCACTACTTACCCTTTTTCGTGCCTCATTTTTCAACTATGCAGTGACTCTGGTGTACCGATATGGAATTGTGACAAATTGATATAGGCAACGGGGACCCTCGATATTGGCCTAATTCGGGACGATGCAAATGTGGAAGCACCTTATAGAGGGTCGCGGATACATGCGCCATTGGGTACTGATCTAGTAGATGTTGTGGAGCAGATGCAGGGTGATGAGCCTTCCCCTACAGCCCCCACTGATGATTCCCCAGCCTCCTCTTCTCAGGCTGCTAGTCAGGCCCCTAGTTCATCTAGAAGCCACTCGCCTTCTGTAGCCTCGGTTGTGCCGTTAGCTGGAGTTCAGAAATTAGAGGACCAAATGGCCGCTTTGCTGCACCATATTAAGCCCTGGATGCGGAAGTTGATTGTTGAGTCCGAAGAGAGAATATAAAAGAGGATGGAGGCAAAAATGGACCAAAAGGTCCAAGCAGTTCATAAGCGGCTCGATGACTTCGAGTTGCGAGTTCTAGAGAGGCCAGCTCCTACTATTGATATGTCCTCTTTCCAGGCAGAGTTAGACAGTCTACGGGCCGATGTCGATGCCATTCTTGCAACTACTGCAATTGAGACACATGCAGTACCTACTGTGTTGACTGATGATACAGTGCTGGATGCTTTATTCAGTGGGAACGCTGAGGAGGAGCCCGAGCCTACACGTACCAAAAGTAAAAGGCACCGTTCTAGCTGCACTGAGGAGGAAAAATCCCAAAAGAGACAGCGTAAGTGGGAGAAGGAGGCTAAGAAGGCTTCGATTTTAGATGAAGAGTTGCGCCAACAGAGTGTGCGTGAGAGTGTTGCGGGGGCATTGAGTTCTGCCCCAGTTGTAGAGGTCCCACCTGTTGTGAGGAACGATGTGAGCACCACTGATGGTGCGGTTAGAGTGACCAAGAGCACTTTTGAAGGTGCTATGATGGATGATGTGGTCACTACTGAGGGTGACCCAAGTATTGTTCCAGCGGACTCTGGGAAACCGGACCTTCCCGCTTGTTAATGAGTCTTTGGCACTATGCACCACAGGTTTGCTTCACCCAATCCATTATCTTTAAGTATTTTTGTATGCATTGGGGACAATCGCATCTATTTTTGTAGGGGGTGGGGTAAATGGATTGTGAGTGTTATGGTGAAGTCTGAGAAACACAACTCATAAATCCTCTCTTGGGGTTTTCTTGCCTGTTTTCTTTTTCCCCAAGAGACTGCTTAATTTCTGTTGAACCGGCATGTGTTAGGATTGTATGTGTAGAAGCATGAGAAGGAATGAAGCATGATGGCAACTTTTTGAAAGAAATGATATCCGTCCAAAACCTTTTTGTGATATGTGCTAAAATCTGTAGACTAGAATGAGTTCAATGTGTTGGCTCTGAGTATGACATGATAATGAACCAACTTGATGGCATGACTTAAGCTAAAACTTGAACTGGGTAATCTGATAATCTGATAATGAAACTATGTGCCAATAGTGTGTGACAATAGTTGAATGTTCAGACAGTTTTTATGCCAATTTAGAACGTGCTCGGTTATTCCTGCTAAGACAATCTACTCTAGATGCTAGGAAGTGATCATAGGCCCTTATTCTTATAAGCCCACAAATTTCCTAAAAATAATCCAACCAAATGAAATAAATGTTCCCTTTGATCCTAATGCTTTGAGCCTAAATTAGACCATTTCTTTCTAAACCCCTAGCTCACCTTCCCATAATCTACTATGTTGGCCCCGGTCCCTCCTTGGACATGTGCACCTCGACTTAGGCCAAAAGCCTAAGTTAAGGGTGGCTAATGTAAGAAGTAACCTCATTCTTGGCCCTGATCCGACATTGGGTATTGTGCACCTCAACAATGGAAAATCCATGAGTTGAGGGTGTCTATGAAAGAGGAAACCAGAGGAAAAATGAGTATGAAAAAAGTTTGATATTAAAAAAGAAGAAGAAGAGAAAGGTGAAAAATAAAGAGCTACAAAGTTTAAAGTTACATCTATGGTTGAAGAGAATATCAAGGGAAAGAAAGTAAAATGGTAGGATGTCAAGAATAGGGTAGAAAGAGGTACAAGGCCTAATGTAATAGCAAGGAGGGTAGAAAGTCACTAAAACATACTCAAATGTACCACACCTGACCCTGAGCCTACGTTGCAAGCCAAGAAAGTCCTATAGTGATCCTAGAACCTAGTTTGGAGAGTCTAAGCAGTGAAAATATAGGCAAGCCTATGGTATTGAGCACTAACTGTACTTGAAATTACTTCTGAGTGTGAGTTGTTGAATAAATCCTTGTACTCAAAATAATCAAATTTATTGTGTGAAAAAGGGATTTCGTTTGAAGTAAGGGCACTAGTTCCATTGTCGTAAAGTTGGTACCTTGGTGATAGTAAAACAATGTATATTTTGTGTTGGTTGGTCATTCTTTGTCATGTTTGATTCCGCACAAGTTAGCTTATCGAGTCTGAGAGAAAAGATTCTCACTCGAGGAGAGTTGGGATGGATAGCCATGTGATTGCCTATGCTTGAATTGCGCGCTTCTATACAAGTGTCGTGTAGAGTCTTATTGCGTCGCTTGAGGACAAACAACGAATTTAAGTTGAGGGTGTTGATATGCCGTGAGTTTACGGTATTTTTAATACATTTCACTTAAGAGTTGTGTGTGTCTAGGGCCTTTTTGTATTGATTTTTATGTGTTTTTATCACATTTTGTAGGAAATATATTTAGGCGCGGAAGTAAAGAAACAGCTGAAAGAAATGCAAAAAATGGCATCTACGGAGGTGATCTACGGACCATAGGTCCATTGACGCTCTGTAGATGGTGATAGTAGATCAGCAGGGCAAGGCATGGAAGAAGAATCAGGGAATCTGACTAAGTGTGGAACCACGGTGACCATTGACGGCCTGTAGATTGATCTCCGGACCGTACTGTTGAACCGTAGAATGTGACTGTGAGGGTTCCAGTACCTGATTTTTGGAGAATTCCAAGTATGGAGCTATAGAGAGGGACCGACGGACCGTAGATCGATTTACGGTCCGCACTGGTGGTCCGTCATTTGATTGAGAGAAACTGATTTTCGGAAGCTGAAATATTTTCTAAGTCCTGGCTAACGGAAGGGACTCACGGACCGTAGATCCATTGACGGTTCGTGAGTCAGTCTCGTAAAATGAAGACGCGTGCTTGAACAAACTTTCCTTATTTTTTTTCCTTTTAATTTAGGACTTGTTTTCTATAAATAGGGTATGTAAACCTCGTTTTTGGGGGTTAGACTTTATTATTTTAATTCTAGTTTTTGGCTTTGGAGATTAACTTGCAACTTGAGCAATTCTGAATTTCCTAAGCACGTTTTGGTGATTTTTACTTTGAAATTCAGGGATTATTCTACTCTACTACGTAAGTTCATGATTTATTCTTCAAACATTATGAATTGTGTTCTTGATAATATGGGTAACTAAATCCACAAATAGGGTTGTGGGAACCATGAGCGATTAACGAAGTATGAATAGTAATTAAGTAATTCTTGAATAGTGTTATACATGCATTGATAATTCTTTTGCTTAGAAGTCCTTTTAACGAGTGGACGCATTAGAATTTGCCTCATTACTACTAGCCGGACCAAGGAGGTAATTAATGAGAAAAGAATTATCAACATATTAGTGTGATACTATCTAATAGAATTAATGTCGATTGGTGCGAGGGTGAAAACTAAGCCATACATCGATGTGACTTCTAATATGAGGTAATGGTAAGGTCTAGTAAATTATACACACGTAGCCAAACCAAGGTACGGGGTGAATTTCTCTAGATGCCGGACCAAGGATTTAGAGATACGTAACTTATCGCTTTTCATGTAATACACTAGGAAGGGATTGCTATTACTAGGATTACGGAGTTATGAGCTTATGGGGAACACATACGTCCTAATTTCTTTCTCAATTTGATAACATCAAAATTTAAATCTTGCTTACTAATTACTTTCATAATTTCCAAAATTTGTTACACAACCTCCCCCCCCCCTTACCTTTTTTACTTATTTGTCTCGGAAATACATTGGCTAAATGAATATAATTGTTATTGAACTTACGTCTAAACCATATTCCTTGTGGGATCGACTCCAACCTACAAGTTGGGTTCTTTACGTGATAGCGATCGCTTATGCTTCTGAAAAGAGGTGTAATTTGAGCGTATCATGCCGCTCGAACTGGAGAGGGAATGTGACTTTCGTAAATGTTGTACCCCCTCCTCGCACTGGGGGGAAACTACGGGACTGGGCGTTTCCTCCTACGATACTACAACCTACCTATTTTGGCGCCTCATGGTCAAGGGGACAGTGGGGGAGCCTCTAGTGTGCTTTGGTGCATATTCCTCCCCACAGGACTCGCTAATGAGTCGAAGCAAGGGTGCCATCGATTTTGACTTGCCTCTCCTTGCGTAAACGGGGGTTGTTTCGGCGCGATTGAACTTGTAGAAGCTTAGTTAGTAAGCAAAGTACTCAAAAAGAACCAAGAAATAATTTTAGAACTATATTTGGACCAAGAAAAAAAAATAAATTTTTTTTGGCAGTAACCTTTTTTGTGACCTACGGTTGGTACCTACGGACCGTCGATGGAGTGACGAGTCGTCGGTCCCCTATGTAGGTTAGGGAGTCTATTTTTGGGTCTCTGATGTTGGAATCACGGACGTGCAGAACGGTCCATCGATTGAACGACGGACCGTAGTCCATGTCGTGGTTCACAACTTAGCTATTTTTGTATGAACGTGGATCGACGGACCATGGTCTACGGTCCGGAGACTGACCCACAGTCCATGGGTTCAGGCCGTCGACCAGTGTTGTATACAAATATGGGATTTCACTTTTCATTAACCAAATTCAATCACAACATTCAACACCTATACTATGCCTAAACATGCATTTCAACACTTTACATGGTAGTCTATCATCCTTAGGGTCAATCATGCACAATCCAAATTCCAATACGAAGACAATGAAACTCTAAGTCCCGACTTTCAACTAGATATATCAAACCCAATTATTCAATTCAAGTTGACAACACACTCACTATACCATATTCCTAAGGGTAAACTATAACTAATTTTACAGATTAAACATGCAATTATCTACCCAAGGTAAACTGCAAACAAGACTTCAATTTGAATAATGAAAATTTTCAAAGTTTAGGGGAAATCAATTTCCTTATAAGTAAAGCAATGTAGAGGAGTGTGTTGGTTGCAATTTATTCTAATGACTTAACCTAACTTGACACCAAACCCGGACCTTGATTTCTTTGTGGAAGTGGGAAAATATGGAGAGAAAGAAGATTTTGGCAGATTGGGTAGTAAAAATGGAAGTGGGGAATATATTGGAGTAAAGGGGAAGGTTAATGGGTTTTTAATGGGGGAAACTAACAGTTTGAAACAGTTGGGGAGAAGAGGGAAATGGGGGGATATGTTTAAAATTGAAAGGTTTTACTTAAATGGGAGTTTGGGTCGGGTAGACTGAAAGCCCTAACTTGGAACCACGAAACACCGTCGATGGTCCGTCGATGTGTTCGATGGTTCACTCTTACTTGGTGAAATTTAGAAAACATACCTTGGATCTACGGATGCCATCCACGGTCCGTCGATTGAATGACGGACCATCGATCGAACCCGTCGACCATTGCATCAGCATATCTTTTGGAGATTTTCTTTTCTTTTCTTCCCTGCATAGGTACCAAACATTGGGACTTCCTTTTTACAGTTTTTGGACTCTTTTTAGACACTGACCCTATTCTACCCTTATCTAGCCAACACTAATACTTAACATGAACAAAAATCTAAAAAAATACTACAAATGTATAAAGACTTCACTACATAGAAAAGAAAAACTCCACAGTTAGCTAGATTATACATCTTGGGTCGCCTTCCAAGTAGCGCCTGATTTAACATTACGGCACGACGCAGATACCTTGATTACTAAGATTTCATCAAGACCCCATTTCTCTACAAAATCATTAACGTTCTCTGATTGTCACGCCTTAAATCCCATTAAGACGGACAAGTACCCGATACCCTAAAGGCCCGAGAGAACCAACATGTAACCTGTGTTTACTATGCATATCGTTTCCAAGAAGTGGCACACATAGGAACATCAAATAGTTGATCAATGGTCACATCTGGTGATAATGCTACAGTATGATAACTATAACAATCTTGTGACATGTTCACATAGGATGCAGCGATACAAACCAACATAAGTAGACCTAAAGCCTATATACAAGACTTGACCGTTGAGGCCACAACTTCTTAAGACGCAACCGAACCATATACATAAGTCTACAAAGCCTCTAAAAGATAGAAAACCTTAGAGTAGGTCGGGACACACCCCGCCTTACCCTTAACTATGGTACAATACGAAAATGAATCTACCAAGGACTTAGTAAAGCTTCGAATCAACCTGGAGCTCACCAGAAGTAGCTGAGTATCGTGTGCTCCTACTGAATATGTAAGGTAATAACATATATAAAATAAGAGTTCGAATGAAACCAAGTATCAATATATGTGTGCATATATCAGAACAGAAGACCACATTTATTAACTCTTGTGGGATCATGTATGTTACATTCTTGTCTTTACCTTTATGTGTGTTATGATATTTATAAGGCATGTGATACGAATGACCAGCTGATCAGTGGTAGAAGAGGATAACCCATGCTAGGCATTTTAACCCCTGGGATGCGGTCCTCATAATTACAAAAATTGGGATCGACCCATGCTAGGCTTTCGCCCCTATGCTGCCACCCTTCTATACCAATTGGGATCGGCACATGCTAGGCTTTCACCCCTGAGCTACCACACCCTTAATAATACATATTGCTTCACTTAGATTCTTTAATCTTTGAGATTTTAGTTTTGGTGGTCATAATCATTTCTGAGATTTGGAAATATGGACCAGTAGTAGAAGACATGAAAATAATACTTCACGGCATTAACAATGACATAAGGAGCTATGTAACATCAGTGCATTACTTGTGAGCTTAAATAACACAATTGTCTTCAACTGACTAAGAGGAGGATTCACCAAACTTGCTTTTGCAAATACCATTTCTATATTAGCACATAGGAGGATAATTACGGAAGTATAGAGTACTGAACATAGAATGAAGTAATTCTATACACTAAGGAGAGGAGGAAATATTGTTAGCTATTTGGAGATCGTACGCTGCCACTATGTTTCCTTTACTAGGAATAGAACTTAGGAAATTCACTTACTGATATTAATCGCAAGTATCAGATTTCATGCCGAAGAATATTGAATCTAATAGCCTTATATACCTTATCCTCTGACCAATAGAACTATCACGATTCAGCCTCCCCTTTTAGGTTTTAATCTACAATATAAGTCATGATAAACTAAAATTAGCAGCTTTCACACTGTGAGCCCCGTAAAACAGTAGCTAATATTGACGGATAATGAGCCCGTACAGCCCTTAAAATAATGTGTATCACCACACCCTCCTTCTCTGCCCAATACATACATTATATATCCTTTTCCAAGATTACCCAAGCTGCACCAACAACAATACACATAAAACAACCTCAAATATTCTTTATCATACAACCAATTATTGAATTCACCACCCCCTTGATTTCTTTATGACAACACACCCATAATTCCTCACTCAAACTCATATATAAGGAAGAAGAAAATGGAGCAGTCACCTTACCTCAATTTCAGCAACTTCTCCTTATAACTTGAATTTCTCTAGAACTTCAACTTCCCTTCACACTTAAACCAAAGAAGAAGAGAAAAGTATCTTAAATAATTAAGGAAAGTGAGCAGTAGCTTGTAGGAACTTCTGCCTTCTACTTATAATTGAGCATGTATAACATGTTTTCTAGTCTTCCATGGGAGAATTAAGTTATATCCATAAGTTTTTCTCTTACCTTTGTTTGCAGATATGAGGGTTTCTTTAAGAACCCTAGAAGGAACTTTAAGGCTGGTGTTTTAATCCTTAACAGAAAAGAGAGAGAGAGAGCTGGAGTTAAATCTCAATATTGTGGGTTAAAAATGAGTGAGAATAGCAACCAATATATCTTATATTGAGCTTTCTTCACCTTTAAGAATATCCTCTAGAACCTCCATTTTTTGTCCATTTTCAGCCACTAATTGGTCAAGTAGGTGATGCACCTGCTTATGTACATGAAGCAGCTCAAAAGGTCAACTAGGTGATGCACCTACTTTCTTTCACTTGGGCTTAAATATATTGTGCCTTGGAAATTTTGGCTGCTGGGCTTTAATTTCATTTTCCTTTCATTTAACTTAGTTTGGGCTTCAAGTGAGTCCATTAGCATAGTCCCAAATCTGATCCATAAACATTGGCCTTTTAACTAGATCCATATAGCTGAAGTAGGTGATGCACCTACTTGGTCCTTTGGATTGGTCAATAAGTCAAAGTAGGTGATGCACCTAAATGTCACCTACTAGCTTAGTTAAGTCAAGCAAACAACTCACTTATTTATTCCATTTTCTAATTATTAATCCTTTTTACTTTAACTTTTAACTTTAAGCTCAATTACCACCTTACTTTCTCGAGTTTAAATACTCCCATTGTAGTTAACTTGCACTACACATGCTGAAACATGCAAGGCATCAGATCACCTTCCGAGCTAGTTTAAACCAATGCTAATCATATAAGAAACATGGTCCCTCGCCTATACTATAAGTCTATGTCAAGTATCACAGGAATAGAACATGCATATGCATAATACGGGTTGTTACATCATCCCCTCCTTAAAACATTCGTCCTCAAATGTTAGCATGGTTATCCAGCCCAAACAAGTTCAAGCCTAAGTTAGTACTACTATTAATCACATTGAACATATAAACTTATACTTACTTTTTAACGCCTCAACTCAACATTTTCATCTTCCTCATCATTCTGGAAGAGATGAGGATACTTCCATTTCATTGCTTCTTCCGCTTCCCATGTAACTTCTTCTACTTGTTGGTTCCTCCATAATACTTTTACAGAAGCTGCTTCTTTATTTTTTAAATTCCTAACTTTTTGATCCAGAATAGCAATGGGTACTTCTTCATAAGTGAGATCTCTCGTTACCTATACATCTTCAATAGGAGTAATACGAGATGGGTCACCTACGCATTTTCGAACCATTGAGACATGAAACACCGGATGAACGGTTGAATGCTCTTGAGGTAGCTCTAACTCATACGCAACTTGGCCAATTCTTTGGATAATCTTATATGGCCATATGGCCCTATATAGTGTGGACTCAACTTTCCCATTTTACCAAACCTCATTAACCCTTTCATCGGTGACACCTTCAGGAACACCCAATCCCCTATAGAAAATTCTAGTCCTCTCCTTATAACATCTGCATATGATTTATGTCGACTTTGAGCTATTTCTAGCCGTTGTTGTATCACTTTGAATTTTTGCATAGCTTGATGAACAAGTTCTGGCCCAAATAAGACAGTTTCACCTGTTTCGAACCAGCCAATCAGGGATCTACATTTTCTACCATATAAAGCTTCATAAGGTTCCATTTTAATACTTCAATGGTAGCTATTGTTATAAGCAAATTCAATAAGCGGTATATGATCATCCCAGCTATCCTTGAAGTCTAATACACAAGATCACAGCATATCCTCAAGTGTTTAAATTGAACGCTCTGCCTGACCATCTGTTTGGGGTGAAAGGTTGTACTTAAATTCACTTGTGTTCCCAAACTCTTTTGAAATGACTTCCAAAAATTTGCAGTGAATTGAGCTCCTCTATCAGATATTATAGAGATTGGCACTCCATGTAGTCGAACTATCTCTTTAATATACAACCTTGCATACTCTTTAGTTGTATAAGTAGTCTTCACCTACAAGAAGTGTGCTGATTTGGTGGGTCTGTCAACTATTACCCATATGGAATCAAACTTCCGAAATTAGCGAGGCAAACCAGTGACAAAATCCATGTTGATCATCTCCCACTTCCAAATTGGAAGTTCTACACACTGCATATAACCTCCAGGCTTTTAGTGCTATAAAGTTACTTATTGACAATTTGGATATTGAGCCATGAATTTTGCAATATTCTTCTTCATGTCCCCCCACCAATACATGTATTTCAAGTCGTGATACATTTTAGTTTACCCTGGATGGACAAAATATCTTGAATGATGTGCTTCCATCATAATCATCTTTCTTAATTCATCTACATTAGGTACACACAATCTGTTTTGACATCGAAGTACTCCCTCTTGGGTAAGCTCAAATGCCTTTGTCATACCTTGTTGTACATTCTCCTTAAGATGTAATAGAATAGGATCAGTATACTGCTTCTCTTTCACTTCCACTACTAAAGAGGATTCTGCCGCATTTTGCACAATAACCCCTTCGTCCGAAGATTCAAGAAGGCGAACCCCCAAGCTAGCTAGTTGACATAAATCCTTATTTATTCCTTGTCCTTCCACAGATTTCCCATAAGTGCTTGGCATTATTTTACGACTTAACACATCAACTACTATGTTTTCTTTCCTGGGATGATACAAGATATCAATGTCATAATCTTTTAATAGCTCCAACCATCTTCACTGTCTTAGATTTAGGTCATTTTTCTTAAAGATATATTACAAACTCTTGTGATCAGTGTATATGTGAACATAAACTCCATACAAGTAGTGGCACCATATCTTCAGAGCAAATACAACTGCTGATAGCGTTAGATCATGAGTTGAATAATTTTTATCATGTGGACGCAGCTGCCTTGAGCCATAAGCTATTACTTTACCATGTTGCATCAATACACAACCTAAGGCCACTCTCAAAGAATAACAATACACTACTTAGCCTTCCGTGCCTTCTGGAAGTACCAATGCAGGTGTAGAAGTTAATTTATTCTTCAGCTCTTGGAAGCTTCTTTAACATTCATCACTCCACAGAAACTTGGTTTCTTTGTGTGTTAGCTGTGTTAAGGGTGAAACAATGGAAGAAAATCCTTCAACGAATCTTCTGTAATAACCTGCCAATATAAGAAAACTACGGATCTCCTTAGGCGTTGTAGGTCTTGGCCAGTTTCTCACAGCTTCTATGTTCTGGTTATCAACCCTTATTCCTTCATCGGATACAATATTACCTAAGAATGCCAGAAATTTCAACCAGAACTCACATTTAGAGAACTTGGCATACAACTTACGATCACGAAGAATTTGTAAAACCTACCACAGATGATTAGCATGGTCCTCTTCCAATCTTGAATACACAAAAATGTCATATATGAATACTATCACGAACACATCTAAAAATGGCTTGAACACCCTATTCATCAAATTCATAAAAGTTGCTGGTGCATTTGTTAGCCTGAATGACATGACTAAAAACTCAAAATGACCATACCGTGTTCGGAAAGTTGTCTTGGGTATATCTTTGTCTTTGACCCTTACTTGGTGATAACCCAACCTCAGGTTGATCTTTGAAAAACACGTAGGACCTTGTAAGTGATCAAACAAATCATCAATTCTAGGGATGGGATATTTCTTCTTAACCGTTATCTTATTCAACTGCCGGTAGTCAATACACATTCTTAACGAGCCATCTTTCTTACGTACAAATAAAATTGGTGCCCCCCATGGGGACCTACTAGGCCTTATGGATCCTTTTTATAATAAGTCTTTAAATTGCTCCTTCAACTCCCGTAATTCTGCCGGGGCCATTCTATATGGAGGGATGGAGATAGGTTGAGTATCTGTAATCACATCAATACCAAACTCTACTTCTCATTCTGGGGGCAAACCCGGAAGATCTTCAGGAAATACATAGGGAAATTCATTTACCACTGGATTGGATTCAAGAGTTGGTGGCTCTACATCTATATTTTTCACTCTTACCAGATGACATATCTATCCTTTGGGCATCATCTTCTTTGCCTTAAGATAAGAAATAAATTTACCTCTTGGTGCCCCAATATTACCTTTCCATTCGAGGACGTCCTATTTTGGAAACTGGATATGCACTATCTTAGTTCGGCAATCTACCATGGTATAACAAGAAGCTAACCAATCCATACCCATTATAACATCAAAATCTACCATTTCAAGCTCAACAAGATCAGCCAATGTATCACAATCACAAACAATTACAATGCAATTACAATAAATCCTTCTAGCAATAATAGACTCACCAATCAGTGTAGATACTTCAAATGGCGTCACTAATAATTTTGGTGTTCTTTTGAACTTTCCAGCAATCAATGGAGTAACATATGACAATGTAGACCCCGGATCAATTAATGCATATACATTATGTGAAAAGATATACAATGTACCTGTAGCCACATCCGGCGAGGCTTCCAAATTTTGTCGATCCCCTAGAGCATATGTGTGATTCTGAATTCTACTAGAATTAGCTGCTCCCCTAGATCCTCTACCACGATCAGTAGTCATATGTCCCCTACCTAAAGAAGGTTCTGATGAGGAGGATGCAGCAACTGATCTACTAGCTTGTGTCACACCACCCACACCCCTATGAGGGCAATTTCTCATCATATGACCCGGTGTACCATACCAAAAACAAACATTTGCCGCAAACCGATATGCACCTAAATGATTTCTTCCGCATTATTTACAGGACAGTCGAGGAGGTCTTGATTGTCTTATAATTCCCTTCTCTTGGTACCCCGTTGTTCGTGAACCTTGGCTTTCACCACTTTTCCCAAATTGATTTCCCCTAGACTCTTGAAACTGAGGTAGGGCACTAGCTGTAGAGTAGGAAGATGATGGCCTAGGAGGTCTGTTAAAGGACCGAGGCCTAAACTCACCTTGGGATGGTGTGAACTACCCCATGGATCTGACCATCTTAGAATGCCATGTTTCTGACTCTTGTGTAGGACTTTGATCCTCCAACTTTTGCGCAAAAGCTTGCATCCTTGCTATATCCATATCTTTATTCAACGAAGAAATGGTACAGTCTCTAACCAGATATGAATCTAATTTATCCACAGATCGATTAACTCTATCCTCCATAGTAGCTACTACATTAGGAGCATACCTAGCCAAGGAATTAAATTTGAGACTGTACTTCCTCACACTCATACTTCTTTGGTAAAGATTTAAAAACTGATCCGCACGGGCCTCTCGGATATCCAATGGCAGATAATGGTCAAAGAATGCCTTTTTGAACTCTTTCCACGCTGAAGGTGCATCTGTTCCCCTAGATTGCTTCCAAGCTTCATCCCACAATATAGCCACACCCTTTAATCGATATGCTGCTAGTTCAAGCGCTTCTTTACCATTTACATGCATAAAATCCAAAGTGCGTTGGATTTGATCTATAAAGTCTTGTGCATCTTTATTAGGATCTGACCCGGTGAATAATAGAGGGTTCAAATTAAGGAAGTCACGTATCCACGTGCCAACTGCTCTATCTACACCACTAGTACCTGCAACTGGACCTTCTTGCCTTTGGCCGTGGCCAGCAACTATACGAGTCAATAATTGGACTGCATTCCTCAAATCTTGCTCGGTAGCGTTAATAGTGGGTTCTTGAGGTGCAGCCTCCCTTCTTAGTTCTTCTGGAGATGGAGGGGTCGGGGAAGTCTGTGATAGAGACTCATCTTGAGCCTCACCTGAACAGCTTGACTAGGTGGTGATTGGATGGTCCCTTCTTGGGCAGCCACATCTACTCGCTTAACAATACTTTTACTCCTTCTCGTAACCGGCATCTTGCTATAATAAAATAATTTAGATATTAGATATGATTCACCTACAACACTGGTTCTATCGCATTATCTAAGAAATGAAAGAAATGTGACAGCTCATACATGTCCCGTAACCTCATGTTTAAAAATGTGGTGCACAACACATCCATAAGCAAGACTCTACACAGACACGGTTTTGTAGACTCTCTAGGATGACCTGCTTTGATACCACTTTTTTCATGCCTCAAATCCCATTAAGACGGACAGGCAGCCGATGCCCTAAAGGCCCTAGAGAACCAACATGTAACATGTGCTTACTATGCATATAACTATGACAATCTTGTAACAAGTTCACATAGGATGCAGCAATACAAACGAACATAGGTAGACCCAAAACTTATATACATGACTTGGTTGTTGAGGCCACAACTTGTTAAGATGCAACTGAACCATATACATAAGTCTACAAAGCCTTTAAAAGATATAAAACCTTAGAGTAGGTCGGGACAGACCCTGCCTTACCCTTAACTATGATATAATACCAAAATGAATCTACCAAGAACTCAGTAAAGTTCCGAATCAACTTGGAGCTCACCAAAAGTAGTTGAGTGTCGTATGCTCCTATTGAGGAGGTCTACTAGCTGAAGTACATGTGCCTGCAGCATGAAATGCAGCATCGCCCGCGAGGAACGTCAGTACAAAAAAATGTATTGAATATGTAAGGTAATAATATATATAAAATAAGAGTTCGAATGAAACCAAGTATCAATATATGTGTGCATAAATCATAACAGAAGACCACCTTTGTTAACTCTTGTGGGATCATGTATGTTGCATTCTTGTCTTTACCTTTCTGTGTGTTATGATCTTTATAAGGCATGTGATACGAATGACCGGTTGATCAGTGGTAGAAGAGGATGACCCATTGTAGGCATTTAAAACCCTGGGATGTGGTCCTAATAATTACAGAAATTGTGATCGGCCCATGCTAGGATTTCACCCCTGAGCTGCCACCCTTCTATACCAATTGGGATCGGCCCATGCTAGGCTTTCACCCCTGAGCTGCCACCCTTAATTATACAGATTGCTTCACTTTGATTCTTTAAGTTTTGCGATTGTTTATTTGGTGGTCATAATCATTTTTTATATTTGGAACTACGGACCAATAGTAGAAGACATGAAAATAATACTTCAGGGTAGTAACAATAACATAAGGAGCTATGTAACATCAATGCATTACTTGTGAGCTTAAATGAGACAATTGTCTTCAACTGACTAAGAGGAGGATTCACCAAACTTGCTTTTGCAAATACCATTTCTATATCAGCACATAGGAGCATAATTACACAAGTATAGAGTACTGAACATATAATGAAGTAATTCAATACACTAAGGAGAGGAGGAAATATTGTTAGCTATTTAGAGATCGTACGCTACCATTATGTTTCCTTTACTAGGAATAGAACTTAGGAAATTCACTTACTGATATTAATCGCAAATATCAGATTTCATGCCGAAGAATATTGAATCGAATAGCCTTACATACCTTATCCTCTGAGGTAGAACTATCACGATTCATACTTCCTTTTCAGGTTTTAATCTACAATATAAGTCATGATAATCTAAAATTAGCAGCTATCACACCATGAGCCCCATAAAATAGTAGCTAACATTGACCGATAATGAGCCCATACAGCCCTTAAAATAATGTGTATCACCACACCCTCCTTCTCTGCTCTATACATAAATTATATATCATTTTCCAAGATTACCCAAGCTGAACCAACAACAATACACATAAAACAGCCTCAAATATTCTTTATCATACAACCAATTATTGAACTCACCACCCCCTTGAGTTCTTTACGACAACACACCCATAATTCCTCACTCAAACTCATACATAAGGAGGAAGAAAATGGGGCAGTCACCTTACCTCAATTTCTTTAACTTCTCCTTATAACTTCAATTTCTCTAGAACTTCAACTTCCCTACACACTTAAACCAAAAAAAGAAAAGAAAAGTATCTTAATAATTAAGGAAAGTGAGCAGTAGCTTGTGGGAACTTCTACCTTCTACTTATAATTGAGCATGAATAACATGTTTTCTAGTCTTCCGTGGAAGAATTAAGCTAAATCCATAAGTATTTCTCTTATCTTGGTTTGCAGAAATGAGGGTTTCGTAAAGAACCCTAGAAGGTACTTTAAGGCAGCTATTTTAATCCTTAAGAGAAAAGAGAGAGAGAGCTGGAGTTAATTCTCAATATTGTGGGTTAAAAATGAGTGAGAATATCAGCCAATATATCTTATATTGGGTTTTCTTCACCTTTAAGAATATCCTCTAGAACCTCCCTTTTTTTGGTCCCTCTTCAGTTTCAGCCACTAATTGTACAAGTAGGTGATGCACCTGCTTATGTACATCAAGCAGCTCAAGAGGTCAACTAGGTGATGCACCTACTTGCTTTCACTTGGGCTTAAATATATTGGGCCTTGGCAGATTTGGCTGCTGGGATTTAATTTCATTTTCCTTCCATTTAACTTAGTTTGGGCTTCAAGTGAGTCCATTAGTATAGGCCCAAATCTGATCCATAAACCTTGGCCTTTTTAACTAGATCCATATAGCTCAAGTAGGTGATGCACCTACTTGGTCCTTTTGACTAGTCAATAAGTCAAAGTAGGTGATGCAACTACTTGTCACCTACTAGCTTAGTTAAGTCAAGCAAGCAGCTCACTTATTTATTCCATTTTTTAAATATTAATCCATTTTGCTTTAACTTAGCACTTAACTTTCAACTTTAAGCTCAATTACCACCTTACTGTCTCGAGTTTAAATACTTCCGTTGGAGTTAACTTGCAGTACACATGCTGAAACGTGCAGGCATCACATCACCTTCTGAGATAGTTTAAACCAATGCTAATCATATAATAAACATGGTCCCTCGCCTATACTATAAGGCTATGTCAAGTATCACAAGAATAGAACATGCATATGCATAACACGGGCTGTTACACTGATTTCCCCAAGTAGATTTTTATCCGCTTACCATTCACCTTGTACCTCATTCCATCCTTGTTCTCGAGTTCAACCGCAATGTTTAAATACTTGAGTTACTTTTAATGGCCTGATCCACTTGGACTTGAGTTTATTAGGAAACAAGCGCAGCCTTGAGTTAAATAATAGTACCAGATCATCAAGAGCAAATGCATGCTTGTCCATCTTTTGATCATGGTATTTCTTAATCTTCTCCTTGTAGAAGGCTGAACTTTCATATGCTTTCAGGCGAAATTCATCGAACTCACTCATCTCATTCAATCTTTGACTTGATGCGACGCCCCAATCCAAATTTAGCTTCTTGAGTGCCCACATCACTTTGTGCTCTAGATCTATAGGTGAATGGAAAAACTTCCCATATACTAGTTTGTAAGCGGACGTACCTATGGGAGTCTTGAATGCAGTGCGATAAGCCCATAGAGCATCATCAAGCCTTCTTGAACAATCAATTATGTTGGCACTCACAGTCATTGCAAGTATTTGCTTTATCTCTCGATTTGACACTTCAACTTGCCCACTGGACTGCGGATGATAAGGGGTTGCTACGTGTGACGAACACCATACTTCTCAAGCAATGTCTTGAACTACTTATTACAAAAATGAGAACCTCTATCGCTGATAATTTCCATAGGTGTATCAAATCTAAAGATATTCTTTTTCATGAATATGGTGACACTATTTCACTCATTGTTTGAAAGTGTGACTGCTTCCACCCATTTAGATACATAGTCAACCGTTACAAGAATATACTACATTCCATTCGAACTCACAAATAGACCCATGAAGTCAAGACCCCAAACATCAAATAACTCAATCACCATATTGGGTTCGTTGGTGGTTCTTGCTTCCTCGAACTCCCTCCTTCTCGTTTGCAACGATAAAACAACTCGGTGAAATCATGAGCATCTTTGTGGATGGTTGGCCAATAATACTGATGTTTGCGTTATCAACGATACAAATTCCAATGCAAGTGTCTACGATCGTGCAATAGTATAATAACCCAACCAAGGGTTGGGGTCGAGTCCCAAGGGAGTGGTTTCGAGAATTTATAGAAAAATAAAATTTAGTTCTAACTAGTTGTAGATAAAGACAGTAACGATTAAAAAAATTGTAAATTGAAAGGGGACACAAAAGTGTCAAAATATCAATTTGGGGTTTTTGTAACAAGTATAACAAAAATAGTAGAAATAACAAAGAAATCTATGAATGAGAGGGGATTCTTGGGATGTGACGGAAATACGGGGTAATCTAAATTATTGGGTACATTCTTTCGATAGAGAATTTATAGAGTAATAGTGACTAGGCTAAGCTATACGTGGGAATCAATTCTCTCTCGAGTAACTTACCCCATTTTAAATGGATTCCTCTTGGACACCCCCTTGCTGCATGAAGACCAGCCTATGCCTTACCCCACTCACTCTCTCGAGCTGAGTGTTAGGATATGGGACAAGGGTTCAGTCTCTCGAGCTGAACCCCATGTCGACCCACTCCTTAGGCCATCAATCTAGTAGTCTTGGTTTCGCGACCTCTCTCTCGAGCAAACAAAAACACATAAATAAACTTGTATTTGCAACTAAAAATTTATTAAATTCATACACAACTACTAGACGAAATCACCATTAAACTACATCTAATCTATCAGCAAGCAAGACCCAACAACAATCTTAACCCATATTCGCTAAATCACACCCCAAGAATTCGAGCTTTTAGCCACACATCAAGAGATAGAAATTTATACCTAAATGAGCTTGCATTCAAGTGGGTATGAAGATTTAAGTCTTGTTACAGGCCAAGAATGAAGAATCCAAGAGACCCAGGTCCAAACCCTTAGAGATGAAACCCTTTTCTTCTTCAAGTTTCCAAAAACACTCGCAAACTCAGAGAAAAAATAAAAAGTACTAAAATTATACTAATTGTTCTATATTGAAAATCTGCTACTAAAATCTGATGCTAAGCTATAACTCTCAACGAATATTTATAGTTTTCAAAAATCTGTGCTACAGCGGATCATTCGGCGACATTATTCGGAATCGCCGATCAACTCGGCGATTCACCCTTTGGTGTAGTTCATCGCCGTCTTGCACCATCCTTCGGCATCGTCATGCTATGGGTCATTGGGTGACATAGTACTGCTTCGCGAAACTCCTCGACGATGCGCCGACTGCTCCCTTTTTCTGCCGACTTGAACCTTTTCTTCAGGGTTCAGCACACTGGAACAAAAGGCGAAGTGAGACCCTTCGGCGACTCACCAAGTGGAGTCGGCGATCCTCAGGCCTTCATTTTCTTGTTCTTTTTAGCCTTTTCGTTCCTTTTTGCGAAGTAGTGTCCACACTTTCCTTCAAACTTCAAATACCTGAAACTTAAGGGTTTTCATCAGATATTGAGATAAAATAAGCATTTAAGGACACAATTTCTATTAAAATATAGACCTAAATGAGTCCAATTTGTGGACTCATCAAACCCCCAACTTACTTTTGCTTGTCCTCAAGTAAACTCAAGTTCAACTATTCTAATAGGGTGTTTCAAACAGTGCTACACAAGACTCAATCATGAATGCACACAACAAGACTCAATTTACTTATGCAAAGATCAAATTGTGTACTCAAAGATTCAAGTTGTGACACAC
Organism: Solanum chiquidenum; assembly: GCA_029582725.1. Taxonomy (NCBI): domain Eukaryota; kingdom Viridiplantae; phylum Streptophyta; class Magnoliopsida; order Solanales; family Solanaceae; genus Solanum; species Solanum chiquidenum. The sequence continues at coordinate 22,850 of JAJOOS010010536.1, forward strand.
CATTACCTAAGATTTTCATGCTCACTACTTTATACTAATGCAAGTTCAAGCTCAACGAAAGTATCTAAATGCCCTCACACAATGATTCCATATTCACATACAGAGGCTAATCAATTTAAGATCAGGAATCATATGCAACGCTCACACTCAAAAAGAAGAACACAATGCATATTTTCACCCATAGGTTTGCCCTTATTTTCCAATCGACTTTCGGTTCGGCTTACTCAAAATCAAAAGGGTCTTTTCAAGGCTTGTAATGGGTCTGAGTGCAAATATATGGTCATTTAGGCTCAGTGACTTCTTCATCCTCATGAGATGTGGTGTTCTCACCACGTCCTTTTACCTTCCCTATCACTTTTTCTTCGAGTTCTTCTAAGTCATCCTTTTATTCACTCTCCATGTATTGCTTGGAAACCCAATTCATTTTGGACTTATATTCCACAACTTTTTCTTTTTCATTCTCTTCTTTTCTTTTTCTTTTCCCCCTTTTTTTTTAAATTTGAAGGGTTACCATTTTTTTTTGCAATACCATGGGTTAGAGAGACTTTTTCTTGCACTTCTTGACTTTTCCTTTTCCTTTTCACCACACCCCCTATTCACTAGACCACAAATCAAGAGGATTATAGGTAGTGAATCAAGTAAGGTCTAGGGTTCATCAAGTTTCTTCCAAAGAAAGGTAAGGCTCAAGGGGTGTTCAAAAGAGTTTCACACGTTCACGGGTAGGCCACTAAAGAGGTATATGTTAAACTTGGCTCACACTCTTTAAAGCTGCCTAAGATCATCTCAAGAGCACACCTTTCTAAATCAATCAGACTAACGAGGAAAATTGTAGGTTTATTCATGCATGGTTCAAAGTAAGCTAATCACACAAGGTATCGACACTTAAGTGAAATAAGACTATACACTTTCTTTAGTGTGCAATGGTCATTACAAGAGAATCGATTCAATAAATGGCTAATCACAAGAAGATGCAAAGGGTTCATATATTGTCTATGCAAGTTCATTTGGTCTCGTCGTAGCCGCACATTCATGTTTGTTCAATTGATAGCACTGTTGAAGTCATCAGTATTGATCAAACTCGAGACTTAAATTTTGTAAAAGAGCAACCACTTTCAACACACGAGAGGTGGCAAAAAATTTTGGAAAATTTTAGAATATTCCGAAAGGGTCAAAGTCATTTTTGTAATTTAAAACAAAAGGGAGTCATGAGCTCAAACATCCACAGAAAGCAGTGTAAACGCAATTTATAAACAGATAGCCCAAATATATACACAAAATGCAACTGTCAACACAAAAGGTGTGGGCCTCACCCCACCACAAATAAAAATATTTGTCCTCAAATGCACATAACAAAATATCCAGAATGTAAATTAAAGGATTACAGAGAGGGAGGTAAAAAAAAGTCCTGTCTACACAGTCTCTGCATTTGTCTGGGCATCAGTGCCCGGAGTGTTGTTAGTCTGCTTCAGGTTCTCGTTTCCTTTTCTCTCTACTTCAGCTTCTGTAGCGATGTTTGTCTCAACCATGTTATCCAAATCATGCGCTACTTTGAAGGAATGTATTGCATTGACGAACCCTCGAGCCCATGAAGGGACAACAGGGTCAGTGTGAACCCTCCTACTGGAACTTTCTTCCTTGCTCTCGCTCTTGACAGTTCTTCTGAACTTTTGTGCTCTTATGTGTATGGGTGGCATGCTCCTTCCTTCAACCCTTGGTCTGTCCATGTCTGCAAAGTCTTTGAGATAATGTTAGAACATATTTGACAGTCAAAACAGAGACTTTCATCTGCAGAAAGACTAGATAATCCATTTGGCATGCCGCTGAATACATCGGTGAGCCACAGACAATTCGCAGGTTATAGTGCAGAAGGAGTTTGGGATGCAGACAAAGGGCGATTAAGGTGTCATTCGGCAAGTCGTCGAGTGCACTTGGCACTCCCGTGCTTCTCGTCGGAAGTTACAAAATCCACAACAAATAATGCATGATAGCAAGGGCGAGATGGGGTACTTCGGCGAATCGCGGAGTGGTTCGGCGAGCTCGTCACAGCTCATCGAATCACCTATTGTGCCTACTTTTTTACTCAACTATTTGAAATCAGCCCCACAACACCCAAAAATACAATTTAAGCACAAAAAACACAAATTTAACTAAGACCCATAACATACGAATACCACCCATCAGACATTAACTTGACTAGATACATCGGAGAGCAGGATTTCACTGTTTAAACAAGGTTATCGAATAGCAATTGACACTTAACCAATTCTATCCAATCAGGGAGGTTCAACAGATCTCAACAATGCCGAAGAGCGTGCAAATGAGTATAATGCTAACAAACTAATTACAGGTACTTAGAAGCTAACCTTTTATGGTGATTGAAATGTTACCGAGAAGCTAGGTGGCAATGCAATCTAAATCCGTGCACAAATCAAAGAAACAAAATACTCCAAAAGTGAAAGAAAAATAAAAATTAGAGTGTTGGTGTGTGTTTGGAAAGATGAAAAGTGAGGGAAAATTAATGAATTTGAAACTTTTAAACCTTTGGCTTGCAAAGACCGTCCAATTTTTGCCCATTCGGCGACATTAGTCAAGCTCGCCTACTCACTCGGTGGAGTGTCGATTGATTAGTTTCTTTGCCGAAATTTATGGAACTTCTGGTTTACGAGGGTCCAATCGGCGGTTCCCATAGTGATCGCCGACTTGATCGCTGATTTGCTAATAATTTCCAAAGCTCACCGAGTTTTACAAACTCCAATGTTGAAGATGTCTTGAGTCAAACGGCAGATAAGATCGAATTTGCCGACCCTTTAGGTGACTCGCTGACTGAATCCATTGCTCACCAATTTTCACTTTTCGTTCACTCTCCTCACTTCCATCTGCACAATCAACACACCATCATCTTTACCAAAGCAAAAGAAAACAATAAATGGTTTTGGGTTGCCTCCCAAACAGCGCCTTAGTTAACGTCGTGGAATGACGCAAGTTCTCTTTTAAACCTCACTCTTGGGGTTAGCCATGGTATCACTCCGCAAACCCCCTGGTTGTCTCAGATTTAAGTGCGACGAGATATGACGCATTTGGGTCTCTAATTGCTTGATTGAAACTGAATATGAGGTAATGGTCTGGCTAAAGGTAGACACGTCTTCTTTCATGCCTTTTAGCATTTTGTCTGACCCTTCAACTTTGTTGAGAATGCGCGAGAGCATATCCTCATATCTACCACCGTCTGAATCATGTGGCTTCTGGCGCTCATGGGGGGGCACGTATCTATCCTTCTCCATATCCTTCAAATTTGGATTACGATGCCACCATTCATGAACACGGTCCTTCCAACCTTTGTCTCTAGCCCAACCTTGGTTACCACCCTGCCTTGGGTAATTTGAGGCACTAGCCACCACCTTGGTCGGCTAGAAAATTTACCTCCTCGTTATACAAGGCTTCAAACTTAATTTCCTCAGGATTAGCTCCCCCAACTTCCACAGCGTTGACACCACGGGCACCAGCCCCCATGACATTTTTGGATATAATATCAAGTTGTGTCATGATTTTGGCGTTCTGGTCTCTCTCATTGTCTTTTTCAATCTGTTCTTTGGATAGCTTGAAAATGAGAGGGGAGACTTGGTCCTCACGAGTGTACCATGCTCTGTTGATGGTTGCCATACCATCTAAGGATTAGGTTGCTACTGCATACGGCTGTTGTATTAAGCCTCCAGGCGAGAGTTGGTCAGCGACACCTTTGTTTACCGAATCCAAACTCCGGTAATAGTATTGAAGTAGCACGTTGTCCGACAAACCGTGGATTGGGCATTGTAGCACCAACTTTTTGAACCTTAGCCAAGTTTCATGTAGAGGCTCACCTTCTAGACGTTTAAAGCTCTAGATGTTGATGAGTCCATAAATTGGACTCATTTAGGGCTTTATTTTAATGGAAATAGTGTCCTCGAATGCTTCTTTTATCTCAATACCTGATTAGAATGTTGAAGTTTCAGGTATTTGAAGTTTTAGTGGAAGCATGGACACTTCGGTGCAAAACGGAGCAAATAGGCCTGAAAAGAACAAGAAATGGAGTCCTGCGAATCACCAATTTTAAGTTGGCGAGTCACCGAAACGACATGAACCGCTCTTCTTTCCTGTACGCGAAGCCTTGAAGTAAGTGGATCAAAAGGCGAGGAAAGAAGCAGTCGGCGAGTTGCCGATCAGTTTCGCGAAGCAGTACTATATCGCCCATTGATCCAGAATGCGAGGATGCAAAAGGCAAGACATTGATGGCGATGAGTTGACCAAAAGGCGGATCGCCGAGTTCATCGGCGATCTCGACTAATCTCGCCGAACAATCCTCCGCAGCATAATCTGTGAAAACTATAAATACTACTTAAAATTTTAGAAGAGAGAGATTCAAACATTTTTAATATAGTAATTTTTCACTTTAGAACATATTCTAGCTTATATTTTTCTCTTAAGTTTGGAGAGGGTTTTGTGGAAACTTGAAGAAAGGAGCTCTTCTTCCCCAAGTTGGAAGTGGGTCTTCCCTATTGACTTTCCTTTGCTTAATTCAAGGTTTAATTTCTTATACCCAGTTGATTTCATTATCATGTTAGGTATAATTTCTTATTTTTTGATGTGTGGCTCAAAACCCCCATTCTTGTGGTATGATTTAGCAAATATGGGTTGATATTTTTGTTGGGTCTTACTTGATGATGGTTTAGATGTATTGTGATGGTGATTTCACCTAGTGGTTGTGGTTTAATCTAAAGGGTTTGTAGTTGCAAATATAAAAACACCTATGTGTTTTCGGCTTGCCCGAGAGGAAGGTCGCGAAACCAAAACCACTACATTGATGGCCTAAGGAGTGGGTCGACATAAGGTTCATCCTGAGAGGGTGAGCCCTAGTACCATATTGTAACACAAAGCTCGAGAGAGTGAGTGGGGTAAGGAGTAGGCTAGTCTTCATACGGCAAATGGGTGTCCGAGAGGAACACATTTGAAACGGGGTAAGTTGCCCGAGAGGGAACTTATTTCCATTTAAAGCTTAGCCTAGTCACTATTATTTTGCAAATCTCCAATCGAAAGTATGTACCCAACAATTTATCTCAACTTGTATTGCGGTCACATCTCAAGAACTTTTCCCTATACTTTATTTTTTGTTCATATTGTTGTTTTAGTCCTACTTACAAAAACCCCCTTTGATATTGACACTTTGGTGTCACATCCTTTAATTTACAATGTCTTTTATCGCAAATGTCTTTTACTACGACTAATTTGAATGAAATTCTAATTGGTTATTAATTCTCAAAATCGCTCCCTTGGGACACGATCCCAACCCTCGGTTGGGTTACTATATTATCGACGATCGTAGACACTGATATCGTAGGATAGTGTCGTTGGTCACGATAAGCATCAAAATGGCACCGCTGCCGGGGAGTGGTGTTATTTGAGAATTTTTAATTCACTAGAATTTCCATCTTATTAATCGTAGATTATTAATTTTACTCTTAGTTTTGTTTTTCTTTGAGTTTTTGATTGTATGTAATCCCAAGGATCATTGGCAGGAATTTATGTTTTCCCTAGTTTTAGCTTTACTAATCTTAGTTGTAGGCTTGCTTTGCTTGTTTGAACATCACAGCAGGGAACAAACGATCGATGATCATTATGGATACCACACGAATCATCCCCTGCTGAAACTATTGAACCTCAGGGACAATCTCTTAACATTCAAATAGGTAGGGTATGAAACAATTCCGGACATGTGGCTGACGTTTCAAGCAGTGCTGCAACCTTGCCCATCTTATGGGATGACGGGTAAGGCACTACTGGAGTGCTTCTATAGGGGTCTTGGACCCAAGAATAGAAGCATAGCCGATCATATTTGCGAGGGAGGCATGCTATATCAGCCCTATGAAGGCATCGAAAAACTCCTTGATGGCATGGTAGCAACAAGCAAAAAAACCAAAAAGAAGCAGGAGTGGGAAGCACTAATTACCCAGTTGGATGATATATCCAACCGAGTCACAGAATTGGAAGTACAAACCATCGGTAAAGGAAAGCACCTCTCCCTCCATGAGTGTAATCATGGGAAAAAGTAAGGAGATGAAGCTCCTTCACTCATTCAAAAGAAAATGGAGGCACACAAGGAGAAGTTGAATGAGATAAAGGAAAATATCGTATTGCTAAATGAAGCATCAGCCTCTCACTCCATGACCATCCAGCTGCAGGATACTCAAATCGGCCATTTGATATCAGGTCATTACCCACCATTCGCCGAAGACTCGCCTAATGACAAGATGGGTGACTCCGAAGATAAAGAATAGTTGCTAATTTACGTCGTGCCACGACGTTAACTAAGGCTCTATTTGGGAGGCAACCCAAAACCAATTACTTGCTTTTTAATTTTCTAGATAAAATAATAGTGTTTTGTTTGTACAGGTTGAAGCTAGGGAAGTGCTTGAAAAGATGTATGAAAGCGAGCAACTAGTTCGGTTGGCGGTTAGCCGACAAGTTCGGCAAATTAAATTTCTTCCGCGGACTGACCAAAGGCATTCTCAGATGGACTCCTGTAAAGCTCGGCGGTCTAGAAAAAACTTACTCGCGCATCGCCAACCATGTTGGTGATCTTGACAGAGACCGCCGTTGGGATCCCTACATAAACTAAAGGTTCTGCTAACTTCGGCGAGGAAATTAGACATTCGGCGTGTCACCGAATGAATAGGCTAACTTGACTCACATCTCTGAACGGGCGGGAACTTGATGGTTTTTGCAGCCCGTAGGTTTAAAAGTCCTATTTCACTCATTTTCTCTCGTTTCTTTATCTTACCAAACTCACACCTACATCATATTTTTTATATTTCTTGCACTTTTGGAATATTGTGGTTCATTGATTTGTGCGCGGATTTGGATCGCATTGTTGCCTGGCACTTTATTAGCATCCAACCAGCATCTAAGGTTGGTAGTCTGAACCTTGTGTTTAAAAATATTATAATTGTACTCATTTGCATAATGATGAAAGTGTTAAACATCTGCTAAGTCTCTGAGTTACTGAAATTACATTTATTTTTTATTATAATGTGAGTCCCCACTTAGCTATGCTTTGAGTTGGATTGTTATGTGATGGGAATAGAAGTTTTTGTGTGTGTTCGTTGAAATTGAGTCATGTGCACGTAGGCTATATAATCTGAGGTTGCTAGGTGAGATTCAAAATGCTGGGTTGATAATTGACACGTTGAGCTGATAGGCGAGGTAAACAAATTCTGCCGAACTACTCAGCAGTTCGCCTACCAACTCCATTTCGCTCTTAATTGCACGTTTTATGTACTGATTGACCTGTGACTCTCGGTGGTCAGTTTTGTTCGCACAATACACTTGGTGACGTGCCGAGAGAGCATTTGTTCACCTTTTGCCTGCGCCCTTGCATCATTTGTACATCAATTTCAATGATTAGCCTGGCAGCTTAGCTAAGAAATTCCACACCTAGAAACACCATTTTTGCTCCTATGTGAATCTATATTTAACTTATCCTCAATGTTTTTGCAGAAATGGCTAGTCCAAAAATCCCAGGGAGAGATGATCCACCAAGGCACATAAGAGCACTAGAATTTAGAAAAGATGAAAAGAAAGCAGAGCTATTCAGACAAAGGAAGTACACCAAGGAGGCAAGGGAAAAGAGATGAATTCCTTTTGACCTTAATGTGCGCCCATGTGACCAAAGTTTAGTTAATGCAATACATGCCTTCAGAGCAGCTCAGGAGATAGATCAGATGATTGCAGCAAATCTTGCTGCAGAGGCTGAGGCAAAGGCAAACATCGAAAACCAAAGTGACAATGCTCCAGGGACCATTGTTTTACTTCAGGAGGACGCACCGAGCACTGAGACACGCACCTAGACAGATGGAGCGACCGCTTAAACATGATCCCCTCTTTACCTCCCTCTCTAATTTTCTTTATCTAACCTTTTGGATACTTATTACTTGCATTTGAGGACAAACGCTCTTTATTGTGGTGTGGTGAGGCCCACACCTTTTATGTTGACATTCATGTTTTGTTCTGTATATATTTGGGTTGTTTGCTTTAATTTGTGTTTTAAATACTGCTTTTCTGTGGATGTTTGAGCTCATGGCTCCCGTTGTTCTAATTGAAAATAGTTTTGATCCTTCCAAAAAAAATTCACCACCTCTTGTGTTGAAAGTGGTTGTTCTTTGACAAAAAATTAAGTCTCGGTTTCGATCAATATCGATGACTTGAATAGTGCTCTCAACTGAACAAACATAAATGAACGGCTACGACGAGGCCAAATGAAGTTACATAGACAATATGTGCACTCTTTGCATCTCGTTGTGATTAGCCATTTATCGAATTGATTCTTTTGTAATGACCATTGCACACTAGCGAAAGTGTGTAGTCTTGTTTGAGTTAAGTATCGATGCCTTGTGTGATTACCTTACCTTGAACCATGCATGAATAAGCCTAGAATTTTGGTTAGTCTGATTGATTTAGAAAGGTGTACTCTTGAGATGATCTTAGGCAATTTTAAAGAGTGTGAACCAATTTGACATATACCTCTTTTTGTGACCTACCTGTGAGTGTGTGGAACACTCTTGAACACCCTTTGAACCTTACCTTTCTTTGGAAGAACCTTGATAAACCCTAGACCTTACTTGATCCACTACCTATAATCCTCTTGAATTGTGGTTTAGTGAATAGCCAACTTAGGACAAAAAGCCTAATTGGGGGTGTGGTGAAAAGGAAAAGGAGAAATTAAGAAGTGCTATTAGAAGTCTTCCTTAACCCATAGTGTTACAGAACAATGGACCTTTTATAAATAAAAAAAAAAAACCAAATTTGTGGAATAAAGTACAGAACAAAGTTGGGTTCCAATTGCAATTCATTAAAGGTGAACAAAAGAGTAAAGAGGTGACTTAGAAGCACTAGAAAAATAATTGATAAAGGAGAGAAAGAAAGTATCCTGAGAATACCGCATCTCACGAAGAGGAAGTCACTAAGCCTAAATGACCATACCTTTGCACTCAACCCCGTTACAAGCCTTAGAAAGACCTTTTTGATCTTGAGTAAGCCGAATCGAAAGTGAATTAGAAAATAATGGCAAACCTATGGGTGAAAACATGCATTGTGTTCCTCTTTTTGAGTGTGAGCGTTGTATCTGATTCCTGATCTTAAAATTGACTCATATATGTGTGTGAATATGGAATCATTCTTTGTGAGAGGGCATTTAAATATTTTTGTTGAGCTTGAACTTGCACAAATAGCAAGTATTGCGAGCAAGAGAATCTTCGGTAATGGTGTGTCACAATTTGAATCTTTGAGTACACAACTGATCCTTGCATAAGTAAATTGAGCCTCGTTGTGTGCATTCATCTTTTAGTTTTGGGTAGCACTGTTTGAGGCATCCTTTTTGAACAGCTGAACTTGAGTTTGCTTGAGGACAAGCAAAAGTTTAAGTTGGGGGTGCTGATAAGTCCATAAATTGGACTCATTTAGGTCTTTATTTTAATGGAAAGAGTGTCCTCGAATGCTTGTTTTATCTCAATACCTGATTAGAATGTTGAAGTTTCAGGTATTTGAAGTTTTAGTGGAAGCACGGACACTTAGGCGTAAAATGGAGCAAATAGGGCATAAAAGAACAAGAAATGGAGTTCTGTGAATAGCCGAGTTTAACTTGGTGAATCGCCGAAACGACATGAACTGCCCTTCGTTCCAGTACACGAAGCCTTGAAGAAAATGGATGAAAAGGCGAGGAAAGGAGCAGTCGGTGAATCGCCGATCAGTTCCGCGAAGCAGTACAATACCGCCAAATGATCCAGAATGAGAGGATGCAAAAGGCAAGACACCGACAGCGATGAGCTGACCAAAAGGCGGATCGCCGATGAAATCGGCGATCTCGACTAATGTCGCCGAACAATCCTCCGCAGCACAATATGTGAAAACTATAAATACTACTTAGAATTTTAGAAGAGAGAGAGAGTGAAACATTTTATATATAGTAATTTTTCACTTTAGAACATATTCTAGCTTATATTTTTCTCTCAAGTTTGGAGATGGTTTTGTGGAGACTTGAAGAAAGGAGCTCTTATTCCCCTAGTTGGAAGTGGGTCTTCTCTATTCACTTTCCTTTGCTTAATTCAAGGTTTAATTTCTTATACCCAGTTGATTTCATTAACATGTTAGGTATAATTTCTTATTTCTTGATGTGTGGTTAAAAACCCCCATTCTTGGGGTATGATTTAGCAAATATGGGTTGATATTCTTGTTGGGTTTTACTTGCTGATGGGTTAGATGTATTGTAATGGTGATTTCACCTAGTGGTTGTGATTTAATCTAAAGGGTTTGTAGTTGCAAATACAAATCCACCCATGTGTTTTCGGCTTGCTCGAGAGGAAGGTCGCGAAATCAAAACCACTAGACTGATGGCCTAAGAAGTGGGTCAACATGAGGTTCAGCCTGAGAGGGTGAGCCCTAGTCCCATATCCTAACACTCAGCTAGAGAGAGTGAGTGGAGTAACGCGTAGGCTGGTCTTCATGCGGCAAATGGGTGTCCGAGAGGAACGCATTTGAAACGGGGTAAGTTGCCCGAGAGGGAACGTATTTCCATTTAAAGCTTAGCCTAGTCACTATTATTTTGCAAATCTCCAATTGAAAGCATGTACCCAACAATTTATCTCAACTTGTATTGCGGTCACATCTCAAGAACTTTTCCCCATACTTGATTTTTCTTGTTCATATTGTTGTTTTAGTCCTACTTACAAAAACTCCCTTTGATATTTGACACTTTGGTGTCACCTCCTTTAATTTACAATGTCTTTTATCGCAAATGTCTTTTACTACGACTAATTTGAATGAAATTCTAATTGGTTATTAATTCTCAAAACCGCTCCCTTGAGATACAATCCCAACCCTCGATTGGGTTGCTATATTATCGACGATCGTAGACACTCATATCGTAGGATAGTGTTGTTGGTCACAATAAGCATCAGATGCTATCCCGCATCGATATCATCTTCGAGGGAGGGAAAATTTGTACTTGAAATGCGGTCACCAACTCCTCCCAAGAAGCGATGGATTCACGTGGTAGCTCGGCTAGCGACTTGCAATCCTCTCCCATCAACGAGAAAGGGAATAGCCTTAATTGGACAGACTATTGAGAGATGTGTTTGAACGAGAATTCTCCACACACATCTACAAAGTTTAGAAGTTGCTCGTGAGGATCCTCATGAGCCAGTCCGCTGAAAAGTCCCTTCAGTTTCAAGAGTTGCAACATGGGGCTCGTTACGTGGAACACTGCATTTCCCTCAACTGGGGTAAACGTATGGCTCCAACACCTCCCATGGGATCGGGACCATTGACGTTGGGCTCTTGGACATCTTTGAGATTTCTGATGTCATCTTGGTCGCCTACCTGGCTACCGTTGTTACCATTAACACTCATGCTTTCTGAAATCTTCACAGAATAAACAAACAAAACTAAAAAATTAGGTAAGTAGACTACAACTAATAAGAACAAAAATTCTACTAATCTAAAAATTCTCATATAACACCACTTCCCGGCAGGGGCGCCATTTTGATGTTTGCGTAATCAACGATACAACTTCCAATGCAACTGTCTACGATCGTGCAATACTATAATAACCCAACCAATGGTTGGGGTTGAGTCCCAAGGGAGTGGTTTTGAGAATTAATAGAAAAATAAAATTTAGTTCTAACTATTCGTAGCTAAAGACATTAACGATTAAAAACATTGTAAATTGAAAGGGGACACAAAAGTGTCGAATATCGATTTGGGGGTTGTCACAAGTATAGCAAACACAGTAGAAATAACAAAGAAATCTATGAATGAGAGGGGATTCTTGGGATGTGACTGGAATATGGGCTAAACTAAATTACTCGATACATGCTTTCAATAGAGAATTTATAGAGTAATAGTGACTAGGCTACGATAGGTGGGAATAAATTCTCTCTCGAGCAACTTACCCCGTTTCAAATGGGTTCCTCTCAGACACCCACTTTCTACATGAAGACCAGCCTACGCCTTACCCCACTAACTCTCTAGAGCTGAGTGTTTGGATATCGGCCTAGGGTTCACTCTCATGAGCTGAAACTCATGTCGACCTACTCCTTAGGCCATCAATCTAGTAGTCTTGGTTTCACGACCTCTTCTCGAGCAAGCCGAAAACACATAAATAAACTTGTATTTGCAACTACAAATTTGTTAAATTCATCCGCAACTACTACACAAAATCACCATTAAACTACATCTAATCTATCAGCAAGCAAGACCCAACAACAATCTTAACCCATTTTCGCTAAATCACCCCAATAATTGAGGTTCTTAGCCACACATCAAAAGATAGAAGTTTATACCTAAATGAGCTTGCATTCAAGTGGGTATGAAGATTTAAGTCTTGTTACAAGCCAAGAATGAAGAATCCAAGAGACCCAAGTCCAAACCCTCGGAGATGAAACCCTTTTCTTCTTCAAGTTTCCAAAAACCCTCTCAAACTCAGAGCAAAAATAAAAAGTACTAAAATTATATTAATTGTTCTATACTGAAAATCTGATACTAAAATCTGATGCTAAGCTATAACTTTCAACGAGTATTTATAGTTTTCAAAAATCTATGCTGCAGCAGATCATTCGGCGACATTAGCCGGAATCACTGATCAACTCGGCGATTCTCCCTTTGGTGTAGTTCATCGTCGTCTTGCACCATTCTTTGGCATCGTCATGCTCTGGGTCATTGGGCGACATAGTACTGCTTCGCAGAACTCCTAGGCGATGCATCGACTGCTCCCTTTTCCGCTGACTTGATCCTTTCCTTCAGGGCTCAGCACACTAGAATAAAGTCCAAGTGAGACCCTTCGGCGACTCGCCAAGTGGACTCGCTGATCCTCAGGCCTTCATTTTCTTGTTCTTTTCACTTTTTTCGTTCTTTTTTGCGAAGTAGTGTCCATGCTTTCCTACAAACTTCAAATACCTGAAACTTAAGGGTTTTCATCAGATATTGAGATAAAATAAGCATTTAAGGACACAATTTCTATTAAATTATAGACCTAATTGAGTCCAATTTGTGGACTCATCAAATACCCACACTGCAGAATTTTATGAGCAATCCCAATACCACCATGGTACTCACCCACATGAGATGAATGACATGCCTCTAGTATACTCATCATCTCAACTTCTGGCACATAATGATGAATAATCCCATTAGCACAAACACGAAACAAGCAAGGCTCTTCCCAAAATAATTTCTTCACATCAGACATGAATTTTTATCTTTGGTGAAATATCAGATATGAAGGCACCAAATCACTTACCAAATAATTAGGAAAGTCTGCAAACCACAGAATAAGCTTATAAGAAGCAGTAAATACCCGCTCATCAGGGAACGTATCATTAATTTCAATTCCCTCTTCTAGCTTGATCGTAGCTTCCTCCTCTAGTCCAAACAAGTGATCGGCGACTTGATTTTATGTCCCATTTGTATCCTTCAACCCAAAATCAAACACTTGCAAGAAAAGTACCCATCTAATAAATCTTAGTTTTGCATTCTTCTTAGAAATCAGTGGTATAATCAGTATGCACAATAACTTTAGTGCCAAGAAAATAGGATCTAAACTTCTCGAATCTAAAAACAACAACAAGTAGTTCTTTTTCAGTCACAGTATAGTTCTTTTGAGCCATAATCAGAGCTTTGCTTGCATAGTAAATTAGATAAATAATTTTATCTTGCCTCTGCCCTAATACTACGTCAAATGCTACCCCACTTGCATCACACATCACTTCAAACGGTTTCCCCCAATCCAGTGAAATAATGATAGGTGTTGAAGTTAACTTTTCTTTCAACTCCCCAAATGCTCTCAGACAAGCACCATCAAAATCAAACTTACAGTCCTTCTCGAGTAGCTTTCACAATGGGTGTGCAATTTTACAAAAATCATTTATAAATCTACTATAGAAACCTGCATACCCAAGAAAACTTCTCACACCTTTTACAGAAATGAGTGGTGGGAGTTTTTCTATTACCTCAACTTTAGCTCTATCAACTTCAATACCTTTCTGCGAAATTTGATAACCCTGAACTATACCCTCTTTCACCATAAAGTGGCAATTTTCCCAGTTGAGCACAAGATTGCACTCTTTGCACCATTTTAGCACCTCAGCTAAATGAGTCAAATAGTCATTAAACGAGTCACCAACAACAAGGAAATCATCCATAAATACCCATATCATGTACTCCACCATATCAAAAATATTGACATCATGCAACACTGAAAGGTCGCCAGAGCATTACATAACCCAAACGACATTCTCTTGAACTCAAAAGTCCCACAAGGACAAGTGAATGTGGTCTTCTCTTGGTCTTCCGGAGCAATGGAGATCTGATTGTAGCCCGAATACTCATCTAGAAAAGAATACCAACCCTCTCCAGCGAGGTGATCTATCATCTGATCCATGAACGACATTTGGAAGTGGTGTCTCTTAGTCCATGCATTCAACTTGCGATAGTCCATACACACTCTCCAACCAGTTATCGGCCTCATTGGAACAAGCTCTTTCTTAGCATTGGAAACCACAATGATTCCTCCTTTCTTTGGAATGCATTGAACTGGGCTGACCCAACTACTATCCGTAATAGGATATATAACTCCAGCATCTAACCACTTAATGATCTCATTTTTCACAACTTCTTGCATTGGGGATTCAATCTCCTTTGATGCTCAATAATTGGCTTGCTGTCCGGCATGAGTTGAATTTTGGGAGAACAAATGCCCGGTGGGATCTCAATAATGTCCGCAATAGTCCATCCGATATCCCTTTTAAACCACTTCAATAACGATATCAAAGCCTCTATTTTCCCTTCACTCAAGTATGCATCAATAATAACAGGAAAAGTGCTATTTTGTCCCAAGAATACATACCACAAGTGGGATGGAAGAACCTTATGTTCTAGTTTCAGCGGCTCATCAACAGATGGTTTTGCTCGTTGGGTGTCTCGATTCTTCATGTCTAATTCCAACCGCTTTGATTTGAAACAAAACTAGGACCCATCAAGTGCAGCAACTAGCTCATCATAGTCATCAATACCATCACTGTCAAAATTTATTATTACAACTGCTAATGCCTCAACACCTAGACTCTCTTCGATGGACACTTCTATTTCTTGGTGCACGGTATGATTCACCACCAATACCGACTTAAGATCACTTTCATGTTTCATAAACCGACAGATGTTAAAAATTACCTCCTAATTGTTTAATCAAAACTTAATCTGCCCACTGTCCATATCGACCAACACACACGCAATAGCAAGAAATGGTCTTCCTGAGATGATGGGGACCTAAAAATCAACCTCTTAATCCAGTACCAAAAAGTCCGCCGGAAAGATGAATGACTCAACTTTTACAAGGACATCTTGGAGCCCTCCAATAGGCCTCTTCATAGTTTTATCGGCTATAAATAAACGCATCGCAGTCGGCTTTGGAGCTCCTAAACCCAACTTTTTGTAGATCTACAATGGCATCAAGTTAATGCTGGCACCAAGTCACACAAAGCTTTTTTCAATATACCGATGGTACAAGGAATAGTGAAAACTCCAGGATCATTTTTCTTCTACACAAGTGACCTAGTGGCGATAGCACTACAATGTTGCAACTTTTCTTCATTCTCAAAACTAACAGCCCTCTTTTTGGTCACCAGGTCTTTCATGAACTTCGCATACCTAGGCATTTGTTCTATATCTTCTATCAATAGGACATTTATGGACAGTTGCTTCAACATAGTGATAAACCTGTGATATTTTCCCTCTTCAGTCTTTTTCACCAACATTTATGGGAAGGGAGGTGGAGTTCTAGGCATGGGGATAACTTTTTCGGTCACCGCAACTTCCTTTTTTGAATCAACTTTTGGCTCCTCATTAACCGCATTTTCAGACTCTCCCTTTTTTCTGTCACACTTTTCACCTCAATTTGTATGGGGGGGGGGGGGGTTTATAGTCTGTTTTCCTCAGCGAGTAGTGACTACCATGTAATGACCATCATTTTTTTGATTCAGGATGGTGTTGCTACGAAATGTTCCTGGCTGACGTGGGTTCACCGTAGCGGACAACTGACTAAACTGCTGCTCAAGTTGCTCGATCAATACTGCATGGGCATCAACATTCTGACCAATTCCAGATAAATCATTACCTATCTCCTTCACATTGTCAGTTGTCGCATCAAATCTCTTCATCATCTTCTGCTTCATATCTTCAATATAAGTAATACTTGTACCCGCCTCTCTATTACAAGGTGGAAGATAGGGCCCACTCTTCTCATTCCTATTGCCATAGTTATTTCGGTTGTAGTTATTATCACGGTTGAAGTCTGTATCACGGACATATTTCCATCACGGTTGTAGTTACCATAGTTCTGACCTTGGCGCCAATTATCTGAATTGGACCTTAGGCGTTGGTTGGGAAACCCCGTCTGATCATTCACCAGATTCATATCCTCCTCATAAAAGTACTCATCAGCCGGCGGTGCTCTAGGTTGATAGTTCACAACATTCACTTTCTTTGCAATCCCACTCACATATTTTAATACCAAGCCAATTTTTATTCTCATTTGGTCTATCTCCTCACGAATATCATAATTTGATTGATTTGGTGTAGTTTGGTGCTTCTACCAGTATTTGACTTTCTAGTGCTCCATGCTTTATTGTACTTGGAGATCCTCTCACGTTTCTCAGAAATCTCCTCAAAGGTGCATTCTCCATAAGATCCTCCAACAATAGTATCTAGCAGAACATTTCCATTGTCATCCTATCCTCTATAAAAGTACTCTTTCGGTGACGCATCATCTATGCGGTGGTTCGGCACACTTCTCATGAACCCATTGAATCTATCCCACGAACTACTTACCAACTCTCCAGGTAGTTACATGAAGTTATTTAGTTTATCCTTGAGATTAAACTTCTTGGACACCGGAAAATACCTCGCCATGAACACCTTGTACAGTTGGTCCTATGTTAATTGTATGGTCGACAGAAAGCAACACTGCAGCATCACCTGTCAACGAAAGTGGGAATACTCTTAAACCAATTACATCCATGTCCAAGTCTGGTCGTCCTACACTACTCATAAAGACACTTTTCAATTTAGTCATGTGAGCATATGGATCTTTCGAAGGTAACCCAACAAACAACTCTCTTGATGTAAGCATTTGCATGAGACTTCTTGTCACCGCAACCAAATGTACATGAGGTAGTGGAGGGAGAACAATAGCACTAGTTGACTCCATCGAGTCATAGTTAACCCTGTAATTATTACGAACTCTCGGTGTTGGCTGGTTTTGCACCCTTTATGCATTTTTTATTAGATGACCACCCTGAACCTGAGCAGGCACATTCATAACTCCAGGAGGTCGAAAATCAGCTCCATCCTCTTGACCCTCTCCGATGGGATCATTGTGTACCTCTACATTTATGCCTCTTCCGACCATTCTTCTCAATTTTCTCCTTAATTCTGGATAGTAGGGAGTCAGAGGATTGCCTTAAATCCGTGTATTTGGCATACACTAAAGGTAAGACTTATAGAAATTTTATAAAAAAAATCAGGAAATAATGGACTAAAGTTCAATAATGAAGTTACTTTAATCTAAAAGTCATATTCCCCGGCAGCGGCACAAGAATTTGATACGCCCAAATTACACCTTCCGAAAAAAGTATAAGCGGTCGTTGCCAAATACAGAACCTAAATTTTAGGTTTGGGTCGATCCCACGAGTAATATGGTTTAGACTTAAGCTAACTTACGATTATCTACGTTTAGTCAAACTATTTCAGAGAAAGGTAACAAAAAAGGTGGGGGGGGGGGTTTGCAAATAAAATAATTGTTTTGATGATTTGTATCACTAAGTAACAA